>CM050415.1:47395072-47516967 GCA_027564155.1 Gymnocypris eckloni scoliostomus | reverse complement strand
ATAACTTCTAATACAACATGTCCTTATATGGGCGTAGTTCATTCTGAGTAATGAGAAATAAATGATTTTCACCTGTGACATATTGATTGAGTAAATTAGCAGAGAAAAATTATGCTGGTCACATGAGAGGTGGAGTCATCCTGATTTAAAGCTGTATAAATTTGGATGGTGGAGCGTTAATGCACCATTGAGATGAAAGCTTAGCAACAATGGGGTTCTGGCAAGTTGAATTTGGATTGGTGTTTCTTCTTGCACTGGGATTCTGTGACACAACATTGAGACCCAGAGGAAGAAGTGATTTGACCCCAAGCATCTTTATGCCTACTGCGCAACTTCAGCAGACAGACTCCAGGATGATTCCAGTGCCCCAGAGATATGGCCCTGGTAACCGTGCATCTGCCCTACAAGGATTTCCCACTCAGTTTCCTGTCCAAACAACAGCTAGGAGTGATTTTGGAAGGCCTTCTCAAGATCTTTTTGGTGTTCAGTCAAAATAATTTATGCTTGGTCCAGTGACAAAACTGACATGGAGGTTTCCAAGCCTACCAGAAGAACCACAGCAGCCAGATGTTCCTTTTGAGTTGTACCATCCTGTCCCTGCCAACAGTGTTGCAGCTCGGTGTGGAGAGACTTCCATTTATGTTGAAGTTATGGAAGACTTCTTTGGGACTGGGAAGCCACTGAGGTCATCTGCTTTTACACTGGGAGGCTGTACTGCAACTAGAGAAGACCCTTCTGCTCAAGTGCTTATCTTTGAGTCTGAACTGCATGGATGTGGCAGTATAGTAATGGTGAGGTGTTTCAATTTTCTGTTATGAATGGTTTCTGAGACTAATATGGCTCTAATCCATTCCTTCAGGTGACTGAAGATGAGCTTGTCTATACCTTCAAACTTCTCTACACCCCGCAAGAGGTTTCATATGGTGTTCCTATTGTTAGGAGCAGTAGTGTGGTGGTTGGTATCGAGTGTCACTATTCAAGGTGAGGGCAGAATTTAAGGTTGCTGGCTGTACTAAAGCCACCGTAAGGTGACCGTGCATTTAACTCCCTTGCAGAAAGCATAATGTGAGCAGCGATTCCTTAGTGCCCGCTTGGATCCCATATGCCTCTACTAAAGTTGCAGAGGAGATCTTTGTCTTCTCCCTCCAACTCATGACTGGTTGGTATAACAAATGTTTTCATAACACTCCAGTCCTTGTGAACCTGTGCTAAAGGTTGTCTTTTCAGATGACTGGAGATTCGAGAGACCTTCTAAGCAATACTTCCTGGGTGATCTCATAAATCTTGAAGCATCTGTGCTTTCGTACAGCCATGTTCCCCTCCGTGTGTTCGTGGACAGCTGTGTGGCTACAATGGTCCCAGATGTCACATCTGTCCCCAGATACTCCTTTATTGAGAACAATGGGTAAGTGGTGCACCTCGTATGTCCCACACTCTAGATGTATTACAAGATGTCTGACTTGGTTCCTTTCCCAGGTGTCTGGTTGATGCCAAGCTCACAGGCTCCAGGTCTCACTTTATGCCCCGAACCCGAGGTGATAGGTTGCAGTTTCAATTGGAGGCTTTCAGGTTCCAGCAACTAAATAGTGGACCGGTATGTGACTGTTGCGCAACACTTTGTATGATTTGCTACCATGGTCTACAAACAACGGTCTTTGCAGATCTACATCACATGCATGGTGAAGGTGGCTGTAGCAACTCCTACTCCAACAAGTCCTGAACAGAAAGCATGTTCATTTGCTGCAAATGGGTATGCCCCCCCCCCACACACACACACAAAAAAGAAAAGGGTACAGGTGACTGAGGAATTGCCTTAACTTTAGTTTGTCTTGTCAGTTGGGTGTCTGCAGATGATTCTGACCAGGTGTGTGGCTGCTGTGACAACACCTGTAGTATCAGAAGAGGAAGTAATCAGCTTAAAGGTCTGGATTACTTTTAAGTTGGGGGTAGTAGTAGGGGGTTGGATACACTGCTTTTATCGCCGCTTGTTTGTTCCTCAGATCTGCGGTGGGATAGAACATCTGTTGGGCCCATCAATGTTAAGGAATATGGCTTTGGCCGAAAATAACTGGAAGTGCCATGTGAATTCTGTTGACTTAATTAAAAAAAAAAAACTGGTGTTAATAGACTGTGAACCGTCTTTACTCCTTTCTGAAAATATAAAACGGTTTATATCCTGTTCTACGTGATTTTTGTCACTCCCACTGAAGCCAAACCACAGGTCCTTTAACCTAGCAATTCTGGTGACCAATGAACAAAGCATTTGACTTTTTGAACACTGACTAAATGGTGCCAGAAAACTTAAATTCAAGGCTCTGATACTGGGAGACAAGTCACTAGATACTTTTGCAAGGCTACCATTAAAAAGTCAACCTGACAAGCCTAAACTGGATTGGCTGCGTTTATGCATCTTTTCAGTGTTAAATATTGGCTTTGTCATTCTGTTTACAAGGTACTAAATCAATCGATCACTTTAAGATTCAAGAGTGGTCTTCCAGGTTTTGAAAGATCCTCAGTCTTTTTGTCTTTTTTATTTCTGGTGTGAGGTAATCTGTACTTGTGTTCAAACAAAGTCGAATCACTTTTATTGCACTTTTATGCTGTCTTATGCAGGGTTTTCGCTCTGATTTATGTGTAATGGAGGCCAGCTTTAATGCAAGGATAGCTATTTAATCAAAAATTGCAAAAATATTGCAGAGGTTGTTCTGTGCTCCCTCTAGTCCCTTATTCACTTGAAAACAGCTGATTTAAATTATTTCATACAAATTCTTTCTTGTCATGTTATTGTCTCCAGAAATATATCTAATAGTAGGCTATAATATACATTTATTATATATAACGAAAATATAAGTATATTTAAAATGTAATAAGAATTAATAAAAGAAAACAATGGGCTGCTTGTTTATAAAAGGTTTTCAAAGTGTTCCTGGAGCCTCCCCAGCAATATATTTTCTTTTAAACACTCCCAACATAAGTCATTAGATGTGTTTGAATTGAAGCGGCGCTGTGCAGAATGATCAGTGTATGACATCAAAGTATCGCGAGAGAGATTTGAAAGAATAAGGATCCATCTGCTCTCTTATCGCTGTCGCGGTACTTTGATGTTATACACTGATCATTCTGCGCAACGCTACATGTCGAACACACCTATTGTGTACTCCACTAATCAACTGATGAGTTTAATTCAGCTGGGTTATCTCAAAATGAGAGAGACTCCAAAAATAAATCCTCTATAAAAGACAAAAAAAAACATTCAGTATGTTGGTGATTCAAAAAATGGCAATGGGGTTGAGGCAAACAATATTTGGGAAGGTATTGGTGTTTGTTGTTGGTTTATCTGAAGCACAATGGCAAGGTAGATCAATGCAATACCCAGTAATGCTTAAGCATTAACAGCCAGCACCAGGTTCACTGCAGCCTGAAACCGAGTCCACCAAAATATGATCCTAGTAGTCGAATATTAGCACAACAAATGTTTCCTGTCCAGACACAAGCAAGGAGTGATTTTAGAAGGCCTTCTCAAAATCTTTTTGGTGTTCAGTCAAGTGCTGCTGGGTCCAGTGGCAAAACTGACATGGCGCTTTCCAATCCTTCCAGAAAAACCACAGCAGCCAGATATTCATTTTGTATTGCGCCATCATTTCCCTGCCAACAGTGTAGCTGATCAGTGTGGAGAGAATTCAATATATGGAAGTGATGGAAGTCTTCTTTAGGAACCAATGACCGCTAACACTCTCTGCTTTTACACTGGGAGGCTGTACTGCAACTGGAGAGGATACTTCTGTTCAAATGCTCATCTTTTAGTCTGAACTGCTTGTATGTGTCAGCACACCAACAGTGATGTTATTATACATTTTTTTTCTGGGTGTGTAAGTTTCTCTGAGCAACACTTGCACTTCTAACCCCTTTGGGTGACTGAACATGAGCTTGTCTAAAGATTCTCCATCATCTACACTCCACAAGAGGCTTAATTTGGTGGTCCTATGGTCAGGGGCAGTGGTTAGTATTGAGTGTCACTATCCAAGGTAAGGACAAAGTGCATGATGTGAGCAGAAATACCTTAAAGGAAAACGCCACCCTTTTTCCATATTCCAATATGTTCTTCCCTCAACTTAGATGAGTTGATACGTACCTCTCAGTGTGTGCACTTAATCACTCTAGCGCAGCGCCACTATGCTAGCATTTAGTTTAGCACCATTCATTCCTTAGGATCCAAACAGGGATGAATTTAGAAGCCACTAAACACTTCCATGTTTCCCTATTTAAAGATGGTTACATGAGTAGTTACAAGAGCACAACTAATCTGTTGTATAATGTATAATCTGTTGCACCTTCACATAGTACTATATATAGATGTGTGCATAATGTAGAATGTGTACATACTGTGTATAATGTGTATTGATTACTAAGTATGTCTTTATAGTACACTGTGTGTACTGAGTATATGTATGTGTTTTTTGCACATTGTCTTCTGTAAGTATGAACTGTCTATATGTAAAAAAAAAAATTGCACTGTCTGGAGCACGCTCTCAAGAATTTCACTCACCAAGGCACTTGTGCTGTGGTGATGTGACAATAAAAGTGATTTGATTTGATTTGAGTAAGTATGGTGTCACAAAATAAAACGTGCCGATTTTCTAAGTGGAGGATAAAAAATTAGAACTATAATGTGTGGCAGAAGAGCACTTCGCAGCACTTCGACCTCAGCGCAGTAATATCATCTCCCCAAAAAGAGCAAAGTGCTCTTCCGCCATGCAGGGAAGAACATATTGGAATATGGAAAAACGGTGGCATTTTCCTTTAATGCCCACTTGGATAACGTATGCCTCCACTAAAGTTGCAGAGGAACTTTTGATCTTCTCCCTCAAGCTCACGATTGATTGGTAGAATGCAACTTTCACTAGTGCCACTAGTGCTAATATAATTTCTCAACAGATGACTGGATATTTGAGAGGCCTTCCAATCAGTACTTCTTGAGTGACATCAACTTCGAAGCCTCTGTAAGGTCATACAATCATGTTCCTTTTTGTGTGTTTGTGGACCCTAGTGCTGCCCCTAGAAATCTTTTATTCAAATTAAAGGTTAAGGAGTCCTTTGTGTAACTGCCACATTTCCATGAGGATAAGGCCTGACTAGATTCTACCTTAGGTGTATGGGTGATGCCAAAATCAAAGGCTCCAAGTCTCGCTTCATGATCCAGTCTCAAGGTGATAAGATGCAGTTTCAGGTTCCAGCAAGTGGACCGTGGATTGGAATGTATGTGACATAGTTGGGCTATATTTTGTATGATATGCTGCCATAGTGTGCTAGCAATTGTCTTTGCAGGTCTACATGACCTGTATTATAAAGGCGACTGACTGATTATTGTCTGTTCTTACAAATGTCTCACATTGGATGTTTCTCATTAAGAAGTGCTCTGCTAAAGAAACAAAAATGTTAGGCTGTAACAGCCCTATGAGTCTGCGGTGGAAAATTCCCAGAACTCCTAAAACGAGGATGGTATGAGATGACACCAGCAGGGGGGAGATAGTGGGCTATCTAAGCAGAGAGCTGCAGAGCGAGAGCATTGTCTTTCACATGATCTGCTACTCAGAACACCTCCGGTGTGTGAGACTTTCAGTATCGTTTGGCTGAAGACGATTCTTCAATAAAAACCTTTTTATTCTTAACAAAACATCCTTCGTCTCGACTATCTTCAGCCAAAGACTTCAACCACAATTGGTGTAGAACAATGAACTGTTTTAGCATTGAGAGTTTTGTGTTTGTGTGCACAGTGCATTTTTGCAAATGGGCTGAAAGTGCACTGTGGCCTGTAGCACGAAGCCAGTTTCAGTTTTTACCCTGGTAAGATCACGTTTAGTTTAAGCAAACTGAGTTTTTGGGCTCAAGAAGTTGGGTTGGTTTTGTCACCATGGCAACTTATGCTACACAACTACCCTGCTCCGGTGCAGGTTTTATTCTGGGTTAGAGATGCAATGAAGAAATGAAGCCACTCCCCCGTATCTCTAGCTCCAAATTAAAGCAGTTTACAGTCAAAACATTTTAGAGACAAAATTGCCCGACTTTTGCAGCTACTTATTTATTATATTTATATTACATTAATTGTATTGTTTATAATTCATATAATTTATTCATATAATTATTATATGAAGTAGAAATATATTTACACACACATAGATAAGCTTTAACATATCCAACTTTTAAAAAAATACTAAACTAATGTTTTCCTTTTGAGCTCTGTGTGAAACTATAAATAAATTAATTCAGTTGATTCCTTTGCATATAGTCGTATTTTTTCTTTTTGCTGCCAAACGTTTGCAGAAGTGTTTATTCCTACCTTGAAAATGCATTTAAATGTATTATATTTTTAATAACGACATCTCTTAATCTTCAGCAGAAAAGTTAATTGCGCTGACTCTCACGAGAGGTAAATCCAATTCATGTTTTGCTAATTCTCTTCACGTTCTGTGTGATCGGCTGTTTCCTGCACGTGTCCCACTTTCAGGTGCAAGTGCTCCAGAGATAATCACAAACTCTGGTTCAAACACTGAGTTGACAGAGAACATTTATATCGAGGCTTGTGAACCTGGGGCCTATACCATGAAGCCGGATTCGCTGGCTAGCCAGGTAAGATTAGTTTGCACCAATCCTGGGTTTTAGGTACCATTAAAGTTGCTTCATTACCATAGTAACTTTCACTCCACGGCTAACCTGCTCCAGGGCAGGTTATGTTCTGAGTAAGAGATCTCAAACTGAAACTGGTCCAATCAGATGTGAGCAAAGTGACACATGTCTGACACAAAAAAAGTTTATCTTCCTACAATTAAAGGTCTCTATGAAGTATCTTAAAAAAAAACGAAATACAACAAAATTGTCACGCTTTAATGATAATTACAATTTACATATGATTTATATAATTTATATTATTATTAGTCCATCAGACAAAAGCACTTTTAGTTTAAAAATTATTATAAAGCATTTATTTTAAATGAATATTAATATATACAGATCATATGTAATATAAATAAGTGGTAGAATCAATAGATAACACTTAAAAAATGGCTACAGGTGACCATTACATGTTCGAGTCTTTATCATTATATATTATCAACTGTATACAAGTTTCACTTGTGACTGCACTAATACAGCAAGATAATTTCATTTATTTGTCCTCTTTCATGGACAAGTACTTCAGTGGAAATGCGTTTAAATGCATTTCCTTTAATCTCATAGCCTTTTTTAACGAGTTTTGAATCTCACTGGCTCTCTCACGAGAAGTTAATCACACTTGCTTTGTGTTGGGATTGACTGATTGCCGCTGATGTGACACATTCATGTGCACGCGCTCCATTAACTCAAGCCTGAGTTGACAGAGAAAGTTGATGATCAGCTTCATGGTACCAACAAAGCTTGATTGGAGTGGTTTGGTTTTGTCAAGTCAAAACATATCATATAAATCTGAATTTGTTCATCTACAATCATGGTACAGGCCCCTGATCTAAAACAAGTTTGGCTTTATTGGGATTTGTCAATTCAAAACTCCTCTGCAACTCCGAGTTTGTTCATCTTGTTTAATGCTACAGGCCACAGAAGCTCATTTATCAACATTTCTTTGCAATCTAGTCTTGAGTAACAATATATTGTGCAGTTTGCTCTGTATTAGAATGTCAGATATCAGCTTGTAGCAAGTTCCACATGCAATGACAAACTGCATTGTTCATTTTATCAGTAACTAAATCCTGATGATGTATTCTGCATTTTGTAGGTTGAGTGTAGTTAATGCTTGATTTGTAAATATGGTCTTGTTTTAAGAAATGTAATTCATGACAATGTGTTTATTATATAACTGCAATATGCCAGCAACATTTCTGATATATGTGTGTGCATAGCACCAACACTGATACATGTGTGTTCTGATATATGTGTGTGCATAGCACCAACACTGATACATGTGTGTTCTGATATATGTGTGTGTATAGCACCAACACTGATACATGTGTGTTCTGATATATGTGTGTGCATAGCACCAACACTGATACATGTGTGTTCTGATATATGTGTGTGTATAGCACCAACACTGATACATGTGTGTTCTGATATATGTGTGTGCATAGCACCAACACTGATATATGTGTGTGCATAGCACCACCATTATACACCATTTGTATAATGGTGACGTGTGTGTGTGTGTGTGTGTGTGTGTGTGTGTGTGTGTGTGTATACTTATATATAATCATTGCATCTAGGGATTTTTTTCTTGTTCTTAATGCTAACATGAATGATTCATTAAAATTAGAAACATACCATAACATTTTATTGACACAATCACTTGGTTTGTAGCTTTTATTTATACAACAAGGCATGTATTTATATAGCTTGTATTTAGTATGTTTATGTTCAGTATATTATTATATTAAGCATTCATTAAGTGAACTAAAGTGAACAATAATAAATCAGTTTGCAACATTTATTTTGGAAAGTTGAGACTGAAGTTTTGACTTAATCAGTATTATGATATTGATCAAAGCTTTTTATAAATGTCGTTTAACAACACAAACTCTCACATTTTCCTTTATTTGATGATGACTTGATTATTTTCACCTGTGGCATGTTGTAGAAGTCAGTTAACAAGTCCGGGGAATGATTATGCTTGATGATAAAGAGGAGGAGTCAGGCTTATCTAAGTACTATACATAAAGGAAAAAGTCAATGATAAACATTAGGCATCTGCAGGTTTCTGATAATGGGATTGAGAAAAGTTTGTTTTGGATTGGTGTTTATGATTACACTTTGTTTGTCTGAAGCACAATGGCAAGGAAAGTTAAAGTATAATCAGAACCCAGCTGTACCTAAGCCTAGGCCACTAGGTCAAGCTCCTCAACTGACTGAAACCAGGATCCCTCAGGTTCCACAGAGCTATGACCCCAGCAACCCTGTTTTTGCACAACAACGTTTTCCCATCCAGACACCAATCGGGGGTGATTTTGGAAGGCCTTCTCAAGATATTTTTAGTGTTCAGTCAAAAGAACTTATGCGGAGTCCAGTAGCAAAACTGACATGGCGCTTTCCGAGCCTACCAGAAGAACCACAGCAGCCAGATATTCCTTTTGAGTTGTACCATCCTGTCCCTGCCAACAGTGTAGCAGCTCAGTGTGGAGAGAACTCCATATATGTGGAAGTGATGGAAGACTTCTTTGGGACTGGACTACTCATAATGCCCTCCGCTTTTACACTGGGAGGCTGTACTGCAACTGGAGAAGACTCTTCTACTCAAGTGCTCATCTTTGAGTCTGAACTGCATGGATGTGGTAGCACATCATTGGTAAGGTTTGACTGCATCAAAATAATAGGTGTTCTAAAGTCCCTACAAATAATAGTCATCTTCTAACCCTTCTGTTTAGCTAACTGAGGATGAACTCGTCTATATGTTCTCCCTTATCTACACCCCACAAGAGGTTTCATATGGTGGTTCTATTGTCAGGAGCAGTGGTGTGGTGGTTGGTATTGAGTGCCATTATCCAAGGTAAGGACTAAATTTGTTCCAGCTTACTGGATGTGGATACTTACTTACTAACATTGTGTAAAAAAAAGTGACCTCCTCTAACTCTTCTATAGAGTGCATGGTGTGAGCAGCAACGCCTTAATGCCCACTTGGACCCCTTATGCCTCTATTGTAGTTTCTGAGGAACTTTTGGTCTTCTCCCTCAGGCTCATGACTGGTTTGTATAGTGTCTGTAACATGCCAGTGCTCGTGAACCTGGGCTAAAGTTCTTCCTTTGTAGATGACTGGAGATTTGAGCGACCTTCCTACCAGTACTACTTGGGAGATTTCATTAATATTGAGGCTTCAGTGAGGTCGTACAACCATGTTCCTCTTCGTGTGTTTGTGGACAGCTGTGTGGCTACTTCAGTCCCTTATACAAATGCCATCCCCAGATACTCCTTTATTGAGAATAATGGGTAAGACAAGGTCCTTCATACACGACTTGCTCGTGGCATCATACAAGGTCTGAAGTTTTACTTCCCTCCCACACATTCTAGGTGCCTAGTTGATGCCAAGCTCACAGGCTCCAGCTCACGATTTGTGCCCCGGACACAACTGAACAAGCTTCAGTTTCAGCTGGAGGCTTTCAGATTCCAGAAAGAGATTAGTAGATTTGTATGTATGTGGTTAAGCAGTTTGGATGCATGTTTGCATTGACTATACAAGTAAACTTTCTCTTTGTAGGTCTACATCAATTGTGTTCTCAAGGTGGCTGCAGCATCCACCCCTACTAATGTTGAGCAGAAAGCTTGCTCCTTCTCCACTAATCGGTATGTTGTCACTGAATTGAGGTACCTGAATAACTGTGAGAATCTAATGCTGTTTATCTGACAGGTGGGCGTCTGCTGATGAGGATGATCAGGTGTGCGGCTGCTGTGATTCAACCTGTAGCATTGGGAGTGGAAGTGATCCGCTGCTTAAAGGCATGTAACTTAACATTTACAAAGGGTAGTGTAGGTTGTATGGTCAGACTTTGTAGTGTGTTGTGTTTTTATTTATTGTAACCATTTTTCTTTTGCAGATCTGTGGTGGGACAGAGCCCATGTTGGACCCATCACAGTCAAGGACTATGGTTTTGGGCCAACGTAACTCCACTGCACAATGGCAAAATAAAGTACTTAATCATAGTTTGAGTTACTGGTTTATTTACAACATTAGTTTGTGGTTAAATTTAGGAGGCTGGGTTAGCTCTGTGGAATTCTTCCCTGCGTGGGGTTATGAGTCGGCATGGCTCCAGTGTGGATGAAACTTATGTTTTGAGTATGTGTGACTGTCAGTCACCGCACCGGTGTGGATATTTACTGTACTTTGCAATCACAGAGTTTAGACTACGTCTTGAATATTTGACCCAAATAAGAATTTCCCCGTATATTGCCATCTGAGTCTGCCACGTTTGTGCTGACCAACTGAGGGAAAAAAGCATTACAATTAAATTGCGCTACCAACGATGATTTTAAATCTAAAGATCGGAGCTCATATCACATCAAACTGTGCAAATTATTGTTATACTTTTTTCTCAAATTATTAATGGTAACAGCATTGCGTGACTGAGTATAGTGTGTATTAGCGTGTAGACTTCCATTTCTGTACAGTCTAATCATCATGCCATCCGAATTACATATCAAGAAATTATTTTAATCCAAAAAGCTAATTCTTTGAACTGGTTCTCTTTAAAATAAAAAATCTTGAGTAATGCTAGGCTCTGTAATCAGAAGCACATTTAACACTGGAATATAATACAATTTTATTCACGTGTCATAAACGCATCCTTTCTGGATTACAATCCGACATCAAAATGATAAATTTAATTATTCTAGCGGCTGTGAGAAAAGGCTATAAATGATCCCCCACCAGCAGGATCCTCACATGCGATTTAGCCTACTAGCCAGGACAACTTTTTGTTTATGTAATGTAATGATGCAGTGCCATGCTTGAATTTCCCACGAAAACCTACCCGTACTCAAATTAGAAAACATTATAAGCTAATCGGGCTAAAGTTGATAGTTTTAGACACTGGCTGGTTATGTGCTTTCTCACATATTGATTTCGGCTCATTTTTAACCCAAAAAGGCCATAAAGACATGGTAAAACTAATCCATATCAGTATTGTTTTTTTTGTTAAAGCCTAAATTAAATCTTTTTGGCACAATGAGGGTGGGTAAATACAGAATTTGATAGAATTTATTTTCTGTTAGGTGAACTATTCCTTGAATCTAAGCAATACTTCCTGGGTGATATCATAAATGTTGAAGCATCTGTGCATTTGTACAGCCATGTTCCCATCCGTGTGTTTGTGGCCACAGATACTCCTTTATTGAGAACAATGGGTGTAAAGTGGTGCACCTCGTGTGTCCCACACTCTAGATCACGGATCCTCAAATCTGGACCATTCCTGCAGAGTTTAGCTCTAACCCGAATCAAACACACCTGAGCATGCTAATCAGAGTCTTCAAGATCATTAGAAAATCCCAGGTGGGTGAGATTGATCAGGGTTGGAGCTAAACTCTGCAGCAGATTGTACCTCCAAGGAAAGATTTGAGGAACCCTGCTCTAGATGCATTACAATATGTCTGACTTGGTTCCTTTCCGAGGTGCCTGGTTGATGCCAAGCTCCCAAGCTCCATGTCTCACTGTATGCCCTGAACACAAGGTGATAAGTTTCAGTTGGAGGCTTTTGGGTTCCAGCAACTAAACAGTGGACCGGTATGTGACTCTTGCGCAACACTTTGTATGATGTGCTACCATGGTCTACAAACAACGGTCTTTGCAGATCTACATCACATGCATGGTGAAGGTGGCTTTAGCAACTCCTACTCCAACAAGTCCTGAACAGAAAGCGTGTTCATTCTCTGCCAATGGGTAGCTCTTCCCCCCCTCCCAATAAGAAGTGTCTAGGTAACTGAGGAATTGCCTTAACTTAAGGGTTTGTCTTGTCAGTTGGGTGTCTGCAGATTATTCTGACCAGGTGTGTGGCTGCTGTGACTACACCTGTAGTATCAGGAAGTAAGAGGAAGTGATCAGCTTAAAGGTCTGGATTATTTTGTGTGTGGGTGGGGTGGTACACTGCTTTTTGCTTATCACAGCTTGTTTGTTCTTCAGATCTGCGGTGGGATAGAACATCTGTTGGGCACATCAATGTTAAGGAATATGGCTATGGCCGAAAATAACAGTGCAATGTGAATTCTGTTGACTGAATACATTTTTTTTTTTAATTGGCTGTGAATTGTCTTTACTCTCTTTTGAAAATATACTACTGTTTGTATCCTGTTCTACATGATTTTGCTGTCACTCCCATTAAAGCCAAACTCACTGTAACCAAACCACAGGTCCTTTAGCAATTCTGGTGACAAATGAATGAAACCTTTGACTAAATGGTGCAAGAAGCTTTACTTCAGTGCAAACACTGATTAGGGTAGGACTGTTATGACAGTTAAGGATGTTTCAATGGCAGCTATATTATCTGTTGCATACTGGATAAGGCCTCATCTGGAATGCACTTAAAATAACTAGTGAGCATTGAATCGGTGTATGGTGGTAACTAGTATTATAACTGATGTGTCTTGCATGCTACACAAACATGTTGCACCTAGAAAGTCAATTGCACCAACTCTTATGTCCAGTGGTGGTCAGTAACGAAGTAGCTTTACTTCGTTACTGTACTTAAGTACATTTTTCAAGAATCATAAAACATGGGACGTGATGGTAAACTGTCCATTGTGCCAATGGATGGTATGCACATGAGATTTACCTTGATGTTGAGAGTGGCGTGAGAGCTGTAAATTTCGGGTCTTCATCAGTAGTGTACCTTTGAATCAGGTGGTGTTTCGGGCTTTCAACACTAGACACCCTCATCAAAGGTGGCCAGCTACAGGGTGATCAAACCTGAGCTTGTGTCCCATGCCCAATCATGAGAATTGCCTGGTTGTTTAAATGGCGCAGCCCACGGGACTATGCAAGGCAGGGGGCGTCCTCTTCTCTGAGTCAAGCATAAAGCTGACCGCATACCTTGTTCCCCCTCCTCCTAGAGGGTTGTAACCTGGGTTCTCAAGTAGGGTAGGGAGTGGGGGGAATTAGCGAGCGGGTCATGTTGATGCTCTTTGAGCCCAGCAATGGTCCTTCCGCTTAATCCATATCCACTGGCTGCTTCTTTCAGCTGCTTCAGAGACTGATCTAATTGTCTGTCGCAGAGCCTGTCCATGGATGCCAAGGTCTTTCAGCAGTCTGATGGTGGAAGAAGCCACAAAACCTCTACATCCCACTTCAACCGGATAGACTTTAGCTTTCCATCCTCGTTGTTGAGCGTCTGCTGCCAGTTCTGTGTAGCGCAGTTTCTTGCGCTCATAGGCCTCTTCTGTTGAATTCTCCCATGGGACTGTGAGCTCTGTGATGTAAACAGACTTCAATGAAGGGGACCAGAGTACCAAGTCTGGCCTAAGGGTGGTGGCTGCAATCTCAGATGGAAAGATTAGTTGCTGGCCAACATCGACTAGCATCTTCCAGTCCCGGACCATGGCTAGTTGTCCAACTTCTGGTTTGGTAGGGAGATGATTGGGATTTTTCTGTCCCTCTCGGATGAAGGTTGGGGCCGTGATGGAATTGGTTGCTCTCAGGGGCAAGGAGTTGGTGGTATTCCTCTTGCTCTCAAGAGCTGCTGCCAGACTTGAGGACCTGGTTGTGCCTTCAGATGTATCGGCCTTGTATGAGGCTGGTCTTACAACTGGTCAAGATATGTTTGAGAGTCGCTGGAGTTGGGCAGAGGGCACAGATTGGGTCCTCGCCATACCACTGGTGGAGGTTTTTTGGAGATGGGAGCACATCATAGGTGGCTCTGATGATGAAGCTGATGTTGCTTGCCTCCATTTCCCAAAGCTCCCTCCAGCTGAGCTTTCTCCTCTCCAGGCCTTCCCACCTCATCCATTGTCCCTGCTTGACAAGAGAGACAGCCTTTGCGCTTCTTTCCGCCTCCTCCTGACGGCGCACCTCCTCGACCACCATTTTCCTCCTCTCTGATGTTGAGGCCTTACGCCAAGTTGGCTTACTTGCCGTAAGACCAAAACCTCCTCTTCCCAACTGGACGTGCCCCACAATGTCACTGTGTCTCAGGGCTGACGTAGCTTGCTGCACCGCGTTGGATGGTGTCCATTTCCGTCCAGTTAACGGAAGTGGAACAGCATTGCTGATGGTCTGGTCTCTGGAGTCCTTCAAAGTCATCTGGAGTCTTACTTTAGAGCACTTGTACTCTTCGGTAAGGCTCGTGATAGGCAGTTCTAGGACCCCTTTGCCGTAGAGGCTGATGTTAGTCAGACAGCGTGGGACACCGAGCCATTTCTTCACGTATGAAGTCATGGTTCGCTCAATTTTCTCCACAGTTGTTATTGGGAGCTCGTAGATAGTTAGTGGCCACATTACCCGAGGGAGAAGTCCAAATTGCAGGCACCAGAGCTTGAGCTTCCCTGGCAGTAGGGTCCTGTTGATGTTTTCCAGATTGTTGGTGAAGTCCTGCCTAACTTGCTACACTTGGTCTTTGTCCCTGAGGCTTACGTTGTACCATCTGCCCAGGCTTTTGACAGGTTGCTCAGACACTGTTGGTATTGGGTCGTCACCAATACAGAACTTCACGTTTTTTAGCTGTCCCTTGACTATTGAAATGCTTCGTGACTTGTTCGGTTTGATTTTCATTCGGGCCCACTTGATGTTCTTCTGCAGTTTTCCAAGTAGCCGCCTGGTGCATGCTGCAGTAGTAGTCAGAATGGTCATGTCATCCATGTACGCTCGGATAGGTGGAAGGCGAATCCCGTTCTTAGTTCGCTCACCCCCCACCACCCATCTTGAGGCCCTGATGATGACCTCCATGGCCATTGTGAAGGCCAGGGGTGAGATTGTACAGCCTGCCATGATGCCTACTTCTACGCGCTGCCATGATGTTGTAAAATCGGCTGTTGTGAAACACAATTGCAGGTCTTCGAAGTAGGCTTTTACTAGACTAGTGACGGATGATGGAACGTGGAAGAAGTTGAAGGATTCCCAGAGAAGGTTATGAGAAACTGATCCAAAGGCATTGGCCAGGTCAAGGAAGATGACATGGATGTCTCTTTCATCTTTCTTCGCTGCTTGGATTTGGTGCCAGATCATACTAGTATGCTCCAAGCAACCAGTGAACCCAGGAATGCCAGCTTTCTGTACGGCAGTATCAATGTACTTGTTCTTCTCCAGGTAGGTGGACAACCTCTGTGCTATCATGCTGAAAAAGATTTTTCCCTCAGCATTGAGAAGGCAAATTGGCCGGAATTGACTTATATCTGACACATCCTTCTCCTTGGGAATTAGCACCCCTCCAGCCCTTCACCACGCCTTAGGTATTATTCCCTTCTGCCACACTATCCTCATTAGCCTCCAAAGATAGCGTAGAACATCTGGTGCTTTCTTGTAGAGCTTATACGGTACTCCATTCGGCCCAGGAACTGATGCTGATCTTGCGCGCCGTACTGTACTCTCTACTTCCTTCCATTTTGGAGGGCCAGCCTCCAGGTTGAATTCAGGAGGTTGAATCTGTACTTTACTGGAGTAGTTTTTTTTTTAGTAACTCTTACTTTTACTTCACTACATTCCAAAGCAAAAGGTGGTACTTTTTATTTCACTACTTTTTCACTACACTGATTATTTTCAATGAACCTGTTAAATCGGTTCGCAAATCACTCCAAACTATTAATTCACAAATTGGAATGATCCGATTGCAGCTGTTCTCGAGTCGACAATTCACCGATTCAAATGATCCATTTAGAGCGAGTCTCAAGTGAACTAAACTCATAAGAACCGGGAGGTCTTGGGAGCAGTCGCGCAACTGATGCTGCGAAAAGTTACTAATGTCGAATTTTAGGATTAATTATTGTAACTGAAAATCATATTTAGGTCAAAAATGTCAGTTGATTACTGGCCGTGTTCTGAGGTCCTGCGCTGATCAGCTTGCTGGTTTTGTTTACATCCATCTTTAATGAGTCCCTTTCTACCTCTGTTTCCCACCTCCTTTAAAAAAAATCTATCATCACCCCTGTGCCTAAGAACAGTAAACCCTCTTGCCTGAATGACTATCGACCAGTTGCCCTCACTTCAACAGGTTATGAAGGTTTTTGAGATACTTTTAAAGAACCACATTTGCTCCTCCATCCCTGTTACTTTGGACCCTCTTCAGCTTACCTACCGCCCAAACAGGTCTACTGACAATGCCATCTCTCACGTCCTGCACTCTTCCCTTACACACATTGACAGCAAAAAAGGCAACTATGTAAGGCTGCTATTCATTGACTATAGCTCAGATTTCAATACAATAGTCCCCATCAAGCTAGCTCTTAAACTCACAGACCTCGGCCTAAACTCTTCACTCTGTGACTGGATTCAAGATTTCCTCACCGGCAGACCTCAAGTGGTGAAAATGGGCCAGTTCACATCCAACTCCATCACCCTGAACGTAGGAGCCCCACAGGGTTGTATCCTGAGTCCCCTGCTCTACTCTCTCTATACACACGACTGTGTGTCCTCTCACAGCTCCACTTCTATTGTTACATTTGCTGATGATACTGTGGTTCTGGGCCTCATTTCCAACAATGATGAGACCGCATACTTGAATGAGGTAGAGAGACTTACATCATGGTACCAGGACAACTGTCTCTCTCTGAATGGGAGCAAAACTAAAGAGCTGATTGTGGACTTCAGGAAGAGACCGCAGCGGCCCTACACCCCTCTTATGATCACTGGGACCCCTGTGGAGAGGGTAAGCAGCTTCAAGCACAAGATGTAAACATCTCCGAAGACCTGACTTGGACTGCACACATTCAAACATAGGTTAAGAAAGCCAGGCAAAGACTTTACCATCTGTGACAGCTGAGAAAATTCAGGGTCTCACCAGCAATCCTGAAAACCTTCTATTCAGGGGCCATAGAAAGTGTACTGACTCAGTGAATCTCAGTGTAGTATGGAAACGCCTCTAATCAGGACTGCAAAGCTCTGCAGAGAGTTCTCAGGGTCTGCTCTCCCCTCTCTGTATAACATCTACCTCAAACACTGCAAAAGCAGAGCTGCTAAAATCATCTGCTAAGCTGCTAAGACTCAAATCAACCAGGTAACCGTCTTTTATTTTTACTGCCATCTGGCAAGCGCTTTCGGAGCATGATGGCAAAAACTAAGAGACTTAGGAGGAGCTTCTTCCCTCAGGCCATCAGGCTCCTAAACTCAAACTCGGTCTCATAACATCAACACTACTCCATATAATAATCTGTAAGATATTCACTATTCTCCATCATTCGTATTGCTGCTATGTTTATACCCTGTACAACCAGATTGCACATTTCTCTTGCACATCCCTGCTTAGATTATTATTTATTAAGTCCACAGTATACTGTTCTGCACATTGTATTGCACATTTTATTCTTAATTTTTTCTTATTTTTTAACCTATATTTATGTATATTCTCTTGTGTTGTGTTACATATTTTGCACTGTCCATTGGGCGGACCTGACCTGACTTACATTTCACTACTGATTATATTCTGTATAATGGAGTATGTGACGAATAAAAGCTTGAATCCGAATCCTTGTGAGCTAAATATGCTGTAAAGGGTGATCTATTTAAGTCCACTGAAATGCTTGAATGCAGACAGATCAACATCAGTGTCTCTATTTTTTTGTTCAAAAAACTAAATATTAAAATAACACAGATTAAATGAAATAACTCATGCACGTTAATATTCCCTGCTGCTGTAATGTTAGCAGTTTTATTAAAATGCTACGCATTTAGGCCTATGAGACTTCTGTTTTTATATTGTTTATCAACAGTATACATTTTTGTAATGTTTTGCTCAACTAGCCTAGTAGAAATATATGAATGTTTATTCATAACCATACTGAAAATAAGACAATATTGTTTGCTGATGTTAACTGTCTAGCTAACAAGCTTTCTGGTGCTAAGTTGAGGATTATTTTAGGCATAAAGTCTAAATATTTGTATTCAAAAACCTGGATAGATTACATCTGAGGGAAAAATAATGGATATGATGTTCAGAACATAACAGAACATACAGAAATTATCAGAGTGGGAAGTGATGCCCTCTGGGGGCATTTGGCCAGGGGTGTTTTTACACCACAGACAAGGTTTGAGAAAAAGAAAAAAATATTATGAAACTGTAATTATATTTTCCTTAAAATGTTCTTCCTAAATTCAGGCCTTATTCTCATGTCATATATAACTGTGATGTTCAGCAAAACAACAAGCTTTAAAACACTTGTTGCTTACTGGTGAAAATTAGATGGCTTTCTCTCGGTACATCACAACGTAAGCTTCACAGTGAACATTACTACATCATTCTCATCAACGTAGTCCATATCAACAACAAAATATATATTTTGACTCCATGTAGTGGTTATTTTGAGCAGTAGAATTATAAAAAATGCGCAAATATTACATTTAATTAAGTAGTCTATATAAAATTGAAAAATAAATCTATCAGTACTTTTTTACTTAAGTACATAAAAAATTGAGTACTTTTGTACTTTCACTTGAGTAAAATTTAAAAAGCAGTACGTTTACTTTTACTGGAGTAATATTTTATAATACGTATCTTTACTTTTACTCAAGTACTTGATTTGTGAACTTCGTCCACCACTGCTTATGTCTTGCTTTACTGGTTGCTATTAAATTCAAGGCTCTGATACTGGGAGACAAGTCACTAGATACTTTTGCAAGGCTACCATTATAAAATCAACCTGACAAGCCTAAACTGGATTGGCTGAGTTTATGCATCTTTTCAGTGTTAAATTTTGTTTTCTGTTTACAAGGTACTAAATCAATTGATCACTTTAAGATTCAAGAGTTGTCTTCCAGGTTTTGAAAGATCCTCTTTCAAAGGAAAGAGGAAAGATCCTCTTTTTCTTTTTCTGGTGTGAGGTAATCTGTACTTGTGCTCAGATGAAAACTTAAATCCCTTTTATTGCTCCATTTTATATGCGGTCTTATGCAGGGTTGCTTTTCACTCTGATTTATATTTAATGGAGGCCAGCTTTAATGCAAGATAGCTATTTAATCAAAAATGTCAAAAATGTTGCAGAGGTTGTTCTGTGCTCTCTGTAGTCCCTTTTTCACTTGAAAGCAACTTATTCAAATTCCTTAATCAACCTCTTGATCAAATTCTTGCCATGTTATTCTCTCCAGAAATAAATATATAAATAAATGTAGGCTATAATATACATTTATATAATATATGATGTATAAATATATAAGCATACAAATATTTTTATTTTTTCAACAAAGCAAATAAAACGTAACATATATTTTAAAATGTAATGAATAAGAATTAATAAAAGAAAACGTCTCGGGTTACTGGCGTAACCCTTGTTCTCTGAATAGGGAACGAGACACTGCGTTGAACGCTTCGGGAACGCCTTCCGCGTGACCGAGTCTGAGCCCATATAGAATCACGCCAATTCATTGGCTGATGGCGCGACGCCGTCTCTGACGCAATGACGTCGTCAGGTCATACTGGCGAACGCGCCATCCACTCCTCAGATTTCTCTGCCGAAAAGAACCCTGTCGGCAGCGTGAGGAGCTTGGCAGCAAACGCAGTGTCTCGTTCCCTATTCAGAGAACAAGGGTTACGCGAGTAACCCGAGACGTTCTCTTTCATAGGTAACTCAACACTGCGTTGAACGCTTCGGGAACGATATACCAAACACGCCAAGCTGGAAGCGCTGCCTATCTGGCCCAATAATGAACCAACAACATACGGTCGGTTCAAACAGACAGGACCTGAGAACCTGGAGCCGTATCAACGTCAAGGTTGTAAAACCTGACAAAGGTGTGCGGAGAGGACCATCCTGCCGCAACACAAATATCCTCCAGGGGTACCCCTCTAAAAAGAGCTTGAGAGGAGGCTACGCCTCTAGTAGAATGCGCCCGAAGACTAAGAGGTGAAGGGAGTTCCCGCGCCTCATAAGCCAGCGAAATGGCGTCTCTCACCCAGTGAGAAATCCTCTGCTTTGACGTGGCAAGCCTGCGGCGACCAGCACCAAAACAGATCAATAACTGGGGAGATTTTCTCCAAACCTTGGAGCGATCCACATACAGCTTCAATGCCCTGACCGGGCAGAGCATGTGGAGTCTCTCATCCTCACTTGAAGCAAAGGGAGGGGGATGGAAAGAGTGAAGAGTGACCACTTGAGAACGGAACGACGTGGACAAGACCTTGGGAATGTAACCCGGCCTAGGCCGCAGGGTAACTTTGACTAGACCCGGGGCAAAGTCCATACACGTTTCACTGACAGAAAAAGCTTGCAGATCTCCAACTCTTTTCAGTGACGTAAGCGCCAGTAAAGAACAACCTTAAGAGTCAGTATCCGATCCGAAGCTGACTCTAAGGGCTCAAAGGGCCGTCACTAGTCCTTCGAGGACTGACAAGTCCCAAGAAGGAACTGCCGTGGGCGAACAGGCCTAAGGCGTCTGGCCCCACGCATGAAAGCGGAGACCAACCGATGCCTCCCCAAGGGGATCTCATCCAGCTCTCTCTGAGCTGCAATGGCCGCCACATAAACCCTAAGGGTGGTAGCAGCCGCCCCCGCTGTCAGCCTTTCTTGCAAAAACTCCAGCACTGGACCAACAGGGCAGTTAACTGGGTCGATTGCACGAGTCAAACACCACGATTCAAAGACGCCCCACTTGGAAGAGTATAGCTTCCTGGTAGCGGGGGCTCTGGCACTGGCTATGGTTTCCTGAACTCGGCAGGCAAACCATCAATCACAACCCTTGGCCCTGTATGGGCCATACCCACAACTTCCAGAGCTCCGGCTGAGGATGCCAGATCTTGCCCTGAAGCTGGGACAGTAAGTCCCGCCTGATCGGAATCTCCCAAGGAGGTCGATACAAGAGGGAATTAGCTCCGAGAACCAGGTCTGGGAGGGCCAGAATGGGGCTATGAGAAGGAGACGGCACCGCTCACCTTCACTCTGCATAGTACTGCCGGAATCAGCTTTATTGGCGGAAACGCTGCGTACAGACTGACATTCGGCCATGGGTGGGCGAACGATCTATGCCTAGAGTCGCCGGAAACTCAGGGAGAACCAGAGCGGGCACTGGGATGACTCTTGAGAAGCAAAGAGGTCCACCTCCGCTTTGCCAAACAGATCCCAGATCTGGGATACCGTCTGACGGTTCAACATCCATTGCCCCGGCTTGAGCTTCTGTCTCGACAGAAAATCGGCCGCCAGGTTCAGTACTCCCGGAACGTGAACCACCCTCAAAGAGAGGAACTTGTCTTGGGACCAAAGGAGAAGATGGCGCGCAAGCCTGTCCAGGGTGCGCGACCTTGAACCTCCTTGGCGGTTTATGTGGGACACAACCGCCATATTGTCCGTCCTGACTATGACATGATGCTCCCCGAGAACGGGGAGAAAATACTTCAAAGCCAGGAAGACAGCCCTGAGTTCCAGGCAGTTTATATGCCAAAAGAGGAACTCTTCCTTCCACTCTCCACTTGCCGGCCTTCCTTTGAAGACCGCGCCCCAGCCTGTCATTGATGCGTCCGTCGTGATCATATGGCGACGGTGGATCGCACCCATTCTCACCCCGCTCCGGAGAAAGACGGGGTCTCGCCACATTAACAGGTGTCGACAGCAACTGCGCGACACTCTGACAAGGCGAGTAGCTGGTACAGTGGGGTGTAACCTCAGCTCCTTCATCCACCAAAGGAATGGTCTCATGTGAAGCAGCCCTAGGGGCAACACAGGGGAGGCTGCTGACATAAGGCCCAACAGCCTGCGGCAGGTACCAACAGAGACATGATGGCCTAGCTTGAAGCGGGCCAAACATGCTGTAAAAACTGGTATCCGGGCAGGAGCCAAACGGGCCTGCATCTGAACGGAATCCAAACGAACTCCTAGAAATACAGATCGTTGAGATGGGAGGAGCACACTCTTCTTGGCGTTCATCCTGAGGCCAAGAGAATGGATGTGGCCGAAAACGATATCCCTGTGACGACTCACTAGCTCCCTTGAGTGAGCCAGAATGAGCCAGTCATTCAGATAGTTCAGTACATGGATGCTCTGGAGCCTCAAAGGGGCCAGTGCAGCATCCATGCATTTGGTAAATGTCCTCGGGCCAAAGCCAGGCCGAAGGGCAGAACCTTGTATTGGTAAGCCTTCCTCCAAAGGCGAATCAAGGAATCTCCTGTGTCTGTGAACGACCTGGATGTGAAAATACGCATCCTTCAGGTCGATGGTGACAAACCAGTCTCCCTCCTGGACCTGAGACATGATGGTTCTCATCGTCAGCATCTTGAACTTCCCTTGTAGAGGGAAAGATTCAAACGCCGTAGATCCAGGATAGGCCTCAAAGCCGTCCCTCTTTGGAACGAGGAAGTAGCGCCTGAAGAAACCTCGTTCGACTTCCGACCGCGGTACTTCCTCTATTGCTCCTTTCTGCAGGAGGGAGGAAAGTTCCTGTTGTAGAACAGAAGCCTTGGCGGCACTGTTTACTACTGTCAGGTGAACCCCGTCGAAACGGGGGGATTTTTCCCAAACTGAAGAGTGTAACCGGTTTCGTGCAGGAGAACCCAGAGCGATACCCGGTAAACGCCTCCCATTCGTGAAGGAAGTGTGACAGAGGAATCATAGTGTCGTGCAAGGAAGACATACCTGAGATGGGGTGTCGAGAAGGCCTGAGGCAGCGGCACCCTCCACCGTGAAGAGAGCCCTCGGCGCCCTTGCTCGGGATGATGGAGAGAGAAGTGCTGGGCTGACGGGTGGCGGCACGGGTTCCGTACACTGCAGGAGAGAAACAGCTGTGTCTCCTAACATGCTCGCCGGGCGGCGAATGGATCGGGCTGCAAAGGGGAAAGACGAACGCATCCCCAACTGCCAGCCCGAGTGAAAGGAGGGTGAATTGGATCTGCACACCAAGCCTCGAAGGGTGGCTTTGACAGATTTAAGTGAGGAGAGCGCGTTCGGGCGGAAGAAACGCTTTGCGGTCTGGCCTCGCCCTGCAACGGTGAAACGACTCTCCTCATTCCGACCCGGAGGTCAGGAACGACCGGGTTAGCCGGGCGGCAGGCTTGTTGGGCCGCTTCATGTTAACCCGCTGCGTGGTTGTTGGCGGGAAGAAGACGCCGCGGGCTCCCAAACCGTAGTGGGGAGGGCGTGGCCTGGGCTCCGCCGCTAGGGGGCTTTTCCTCCTGGGAGCGCTGCTCCCTAGACACAGAGGAGGGAGTTGAAAAGTCCCTTGCTCTCCTCGGCATAAATTGTTTGAGGGCAGCCGACTGAGTTTTGGCTGAGTGGAACTTATCCACTACAGCGCCTAACAGCCTCCCAAACAACCCAGATTGTGAGATGGGTGCGTCCATTAAAACACCTTTCCTTCTCCCGAATCTCGGTCAGGTTGAGCCACAGATGGCGTTCTGCGGCCACCGAAGCCGCCATAGAGCGCCCCACGGCACGTGCGGTGTGTTTGGTGGCTCTCAGAGCCAAGTCAGTGGCTCTTCGTAGCTCCTTCACGGCTTCAGGAGTCAAGCCGGTCCCTTCGTCCATTTCCTTCAGGACATCCGCCTGGTAGGCCTGAAGGATGGCCATTGTGTGAAGGGCCATACCTGCCTGACCGGCAGCGATGTAGGACTTCCCGATAAGGGCGGAAGTGGTCCTACACGGCTTGGAAGGAAGGAGGGGGCGGGACTTCCAAGAAGGAGCCAAAGAGGGTGAAAGATGTGAGGCCAAAGTCTCCTCAATCACCGGCATGGCGGTGTAACCCTGCTCCACAGAACCCACAAGGTTGGTGAAGTCAGCGGCTGCCGTGTTAGTAAGGCGAGAGGAAAATGTTTGCTTCCAGGAACTGGAGATCTCGCGATGCAGATCACTGAAAAATGGCAGCTTCCTCCTTTCAAGCTTGTAACGCGCGCCGATGAGGAAGCGATCGTCGAGCTTCGAAGCTCGAGACTCGCGGGGCTCATCGGGCCAATCCAGCGCAAGCTTTTCGGTGGTGCGCGAAAGCACGTCCACGAGCTCAGAGTAGGCTGCTGAAGGCCGCGCCTCTTGGCCGTTAGGCGGGAGCGCATCTGCTAAAGCAGGCCCGAAATCCTCGGAGTCGGAGGCTGCCGTGTGCAGAATATCATCTAGCCCGAAAGAAACGAAATCACGTGCTTTTGGGCTAGGAAACTGAAAATCAGGCAAAAATTCGACCGGCGAATTCGCACGTGCGCGATCGGGAGAGGGAGGGAGAGAAAAGGGGAGGCCTGTCTGCTCACTCTCCATCTCCTCGAGCTCGACATCCGAACCCCAGCTCACGAGGCAGCGCGTTGGTGCTCGATGCGCGCCGGGAAAAATTGGAGGATTCACGTTCATAATCCTCAAGCCGAGAGCGGAGGGTTATGAGACGGAAATCGTCGCAAATTTTGCAGTTAGAGGTCCCATAAACCGCCTTCACGGCATGCGAAAACCCAAACACAAAATACACTTACTGTGTGGGTCTTCGCGAGCGATGAAACGCGTGCACGGTGGCATACAGCGGCGAAATTCCATGGCACTTCACCGCGAGGAGAACAAAGTTCCACTGAGGCAGTCGCCGAAGTGCAAATGGATAATCGCAAGGGTAGTAATTGGGTCAGAAATCGCAACAACGAAGGGCAATGTAACCGCTTCGTGAAGGCAGAGAAATCTGAGGAGTGGATGGCGCGTTCGCCAGTATGACATGATGACGTCATTGCGTCAGAGACGGCGTCGCGCCATCAGCCAATGAATTGGCGTGATTCTATATGGGCTCAGACTCGGTCACGCGGAAGGCGTTCCCGAAGCGTTCAACGCAGTGTTGAGTTACCTATGAAAGAGAACAATGGGCTGCATAAAAGGTTTTAAAACTGTTCCTGGAGCCTCCCCAGCAATATATTTCCTTTATTAAACACTCCCAACATAAATCATTAGATGTGTTTGACTTGAAGCGGTGCTGTGCAGAATGATCAGTGTATGACATCAAAGTATCGCGAGAGAGATTTGAAAGCATAAAGATCCGCTCTCTTATCGCTCTCGTGGCACTTTGATGTCATACACTGATCATTCTGCACAACGCTAAGTTAAGTCGAACACACCTATTGTGAACTCCTCTAATCAACTGATGAGTTTAATTCAGCTGGGTTATCTCAAATGAGGGAGACTCCAAAATAAATCCTCTATAAAAGACAAAAAACATTCAGTATGTTGGTGATTCAAAAAATGGCAATGGGGTTGAGGCAAGCAGAATTTGGGAAGGTATTGGTGTTTGTTTTTGGTTTATCTGAAGCACAATTGCAAGGTTAGATCAATGCAATACCCAGTAATGCTTAAGCATCAACAGCCAGCACCAGGGGTCTATACCATGAAGACGGATTTGCTGGCTAGCCAGGTAAGTTTCAGTTTAATTTGCACCAATCCAGGGTTTTAGGTACCATTAAAGTGGCTTGGCTTTTAGCTGAGTTCATTACCATAGTAACTTACACTCCACAGCTAACCTGCTCCAGGGCAGGTTATTTTCAGAATTAGAGATCTCAAACTGAAATTGGACCAATCAGATGTGAGCAAAGTGACACATGTCTGACACAAAAAAAATCGCTTCCCCAGTTTCTCTTCCGACATATTCTGTGTCATTATGCTGTGTGATAAAACTGCACATTTTAGAGTGGCCTTTTATTGTGGCCAGCCTAAGGCACACCTCTACAATAATCATGCTGTCTAATCAGCATCTTGACATGCCACACCTGCAAGGTTATTATAGTTTAGAATATGTAAATTAGTTTTTTTATATATCGTTTTCAAATTTGCTATGAAATTCACTTTAGTTTTTATTAATTAGTATTTTGTTAGTTTTTATTTTGTTAGTAACACATTTTTATTTAGTTTTTATTTAGTTTAGTTTCAGTTTTAGTTTCAGTTTTAATTCAAGTTTAGCAGAATCAACAGATCACTTCCAGAAGAAAGGCCAAAGAAAGACTTAGGCATAATTTAACCTTAGTGAGGTAAATGTTTGGTGATACAAAATTAACGTATACTTTTACCATCTAATCAAAGGACGCAGTCAAGCCTTTTTACTAAATAAATCTACACAAGTTGCGCTTAATGTCATATCTAATGGTCATATATAACGCACTTTTCCACGAACAGCCGTGCATAAATCCTAACTGTCTGGGACTAATGCAATTTAATAATAACGGCAATCGTATTTGGCTCATATTTTAATATATTATTTTCTATATTTATGAAGAATTATAAGCGTGTGTGTGATGTGATTTAGCATATGCTTATTTGTTCGAAAGCCTAGTGATCACAATATGCAAGGCCAAGTTTTGTATTATTAACCGATAGATGCGTTCTAATTTTTTTCGGTAAATTATCATTTTGCATGTCCGTTTTTCTTCAAAGCACCGACTTACCTAACTTTAGTTTGATTGCTTGTGTTACATGAGAAATGAATAAGTTTGCCTACCTGATGTTGTAGATTAATGCGGGTGCGGTTCGCGTCGTGACTTGCGGTCTTTATGTCAAACAGTTCTGGTCTGGTAGGCCACAGAAAGAAATTAGTGCTGCTGTCGGATAACGAGTCGGGTGTTCTGTTATGTAGGCCTACTGCTGTTGCACGTTTACCAAACAGGACCCGTGCAGGACTCTGCTTTAAACTACTTTGCATCTCTCTATCAGATAGCCCCATGTGAGTTATGCGCCATTTACAGGTATTTCCCTAAACCGCCACAGCTTATATATTTTTCCACCAAGGGGTGAGAACGCAATGATTACGAAAACGATTATTTATTTTTGTTAATTATTATTTTATTTCAGTTCGTTTTTCAATAACTGTTTTTAGTTTCGTTACGTTTTAGTTTTTCAAATATATATATATTTTTTTTTAGGAAAATGTTTTTTCATCAATCCTTTTCGTCTTAGTTTTCGTTTTCATTTATGAAAAAAACCTTGCACACCTGTGAGGTGGATGGATCATCTCGGCAAAGGAGAAGTGCTCACTAACACAGATTTAGACAGATTTGTGAACAATATTTGAGAGAAATGGGCATTTTGTGTACATAGAAAAAGTCTTGAATAGCTCATGAATAATGGGGGCAAAAACAAAAGTGTTGCGTTTATAATTTTGTTCAGTGTACTTATATAATCATTGCATAGTGATTTTTTTCTTGTTAATACTAACATGAATAATTAATTAAAATGTGAAACATACTGTAAATGATTAATTAAAATTAGAAACAGACTGCAAAATTTTATTGAAGCAATCACTTGGTTTGTAGCTTTTATTTACATAATTTAAATAGCTTATTTTAGTTTGTTTATGTTCATTATATTATTATATTAAGCATTCATTAAGTGAATTAAAATGTACAGTAGTTTCACTTTTTGAAAAGTTACAAGAAAAAAAACAATTTCACCATATTTTTGAGGTGTGTGTGTGTGTGTATATATACACACACATATATATATATATATATACATACATACACACACATGTTGATGATACTACTTTGCACAGGACAAGAGGTGCTTAAAACTACTGTAATTAGTATGCTGAAAACAGAAACAATTCACTATAGAAATTGCTACAGAGCTTTCTAATTGTAAACAAATAGCAGGTAACAGCTGGGCGTTTGAAAACTGAGTTTATTTTCTTGTAAAACTTACTTCAATATATGCAATAATTTGTTTTAAGTCTAGTACCTACTGTAGATCAGAGGCATTCAAATTAAGCATTAATGAGGTCCAGTCACCAACTTCCCTGCCCAGAAGACTTGAACAATAGCAACCACAAAAACAATTGTGCAACCACAGTCAGAGTCTTATGACATGCTGAACTGGCTGTACTCAAATGCCAATTTTGTGAAAGCTGAACAAAGGTGGTTTTGAGGCATACTGTATTAAGAACCAAAGCAAGAAACCTAATCTTTCCTGTTATAAAGTCTTATTTTTCAGGTGCAGTGCTGGCATTTTCCCACCAGATGGGGAATGCTTAGTTCTTTCCCATTGTATTATTCCCCTGAATGCTATACTAAAGTAGCCAGTACCACCTCCATTTGCTATGAAATGTGACTCCTGAACATCTGTTACCAATAAGCCAGTCACCACTCACTAACAGCTTAAGGTGATCACTAACGAAGTCTTCGTCTACCTCTCGTGTTACTTTAATTCAGCTTATTCTAAAAAATGTGCTAGTTTGCTTGTTACATTTTTTTTTAGATATTTTGTAAAATTGGTATGACATGGTCTAAATATATTTTGTAGCCTTGTATATTCATTTACAGCAGCACATTTGAAGAGCTGCTGCAAAGAGGATGTAAAAGGGTCATGAAACCCCAGACTACTTCTGCTGAGATTTTAGCCGAGGTGTTTATGTTGAACATCGTAGAAGACAATGTAAGCATCCATTAATTTTACTTGTTGGAGAAAACTGGTTAATTGTAAGCTTTTTTCGCTATTTTCATCTTCTGGGTTTAAAATCTAGATAATTTTGGCGTCACTATTTGTGACGTGGTAAAGGACTATAGTACATTAATGATGCATTTGTGTCTATTAAATTATTCATGGAGACTGCGTGTTCTTATCCAATGAGAAGACACTTTGCTTAAATATTCACAACAGCATTTGTTGATTTGCTTTGACAGACGCCTCAGACTGTGTATATATCTGATGTATATATATCCGCTTTATATACATAAATGCATTACCGCGGAAGTAGTGGTGCTGAGTACTGCAGCACCCCCTGGCATGAAGCCCAAGAAAAAATGGGGGGGGACTGGGGGTGCGGTGTTAAATTTTTTATAAATTATCATTTTGAATCAGAAAATAAATAAAAATCATTTGATTAATTTGTATATTCATTCAAATTAATTCGAAAAGGAAGCCTAAGCCTACAATGCCAATAAGCAACAGTAGAACATGAATTAAGTTGAATCAAATTAATTATGAAAGACTTTTCAACTTAAAATGACTTAGGAAGTTGTTTGTTGCTAGGACTTTTTTAAATCATATTATTACCTGCACCATGCCCAAATAAAGAATTTACGACCATTTATACAGCCATTGCAAAGATACAGCAGAGAAAGATCGAGAGCGTTAATTACCTCAGCAGCAACCAATCTCACGTTCTCGCATCTGCAGCCTTATTCTGATCTTTAAAGTTAGATCTTTCCTATTCTTGGAACAAAATTAATGCTTATTAAGGTTGATTCAGTATTAAGCTATTCTTAATGAAAATGAAAAAAAATCCCACACACAACATCAGTACAAGTAGCTTATATTAAACATAAAACGTTTACTAACTGACTGAATAAGACATACCCGTGTTGTAACAAATAAATAAATGTTTTGGATTTCCCCCTTACTTCAAACGAATGCTTATTGGCTCATTATTGTTATTATTATTATTAATAATAAAAAAGGCTATAGCCTACAATGACAAATTCACTTAGGCCTATATTAAACTTTGAACTTTTATTAACAATATGAATAAGGGAAATATGTTTTACCCGCATTGTAACACAAATAAATAAACGGTCTTTGGATTTCTCCTTTCTTTAAAACGATTGTAGTTTGGGGTTCATTATTAGCCTATTAATTTAACACGTGAACGTGAACCCCCACCCCCGCGCATTTATTTCTCAGCCCCCCCCTGCTCAAAATACGTTCCCGCGGCTATGCATAAATATTGCACCGCAACAGCTAAAGTCTGCCTACACTGGACACGATAAAGTGACTGTTGAAAATCCTTATAAATTTGTGTCAGCGCCTCATAAATAGAACACGGTAGCAGATTTGTCGCACCGCTTGCATCTGGTGTAGACACTGTGTAACATTGGTTTTGCTATGTTTCACAGAACTAATCGTTGTCTGGGTTGCGTACGTAGGGGTGGAGCTAACACAATAGGGGCAAGACCCTTTTGGGGTAGGGGCGTGTTTGTCTTGCTGATTTCAAATATCAACATTGGCTACCTCGCTTACCCCACCTTTCTCTGAGAGAAATGTTCATGGATCAAAAAGAGTTCGGCACAAACGCGATTCAGTGAGTGAACCGCGTTTGCGGTGCCCGGGGAGCAGTTGGGGGTTCGTAGACCCTTGAGCAAGGTACCGAACCCCCAACTGCTCCACGGGTGCCGCAGCGTTGCCTGCCCACTGCTCCAGGTATGTGTGCACATTGCTGGTTATACTCTGTATAATTGTGTATGTGACAATTTTATTTTTTTTTAAACAACCAGTTTTTAAAGCTTGACACAACCTGTCTGCAATCACTGCAGAATAATCAGTCATTATCAGAGGTGCAACAGCTTTGGTTTCAATGTGTCTACGATTTAATTAGACATTACGATGCTTTTGGGAAACGCAGCCCAGGTTAGTACACCCCAAAATTCACCCCCCAGAGCCATGTGAGTCATAATATCAATATTATGGATTGATATGCTTTATTTGACTACTTTTGGATGTTAAAAAAACAAACACCTACAACCACTCTAACGCTTGTGAGAGCAAAGATAATTTTTCATATAACTTTGATTGGATTTATGTGAAAGAAGAAAGTCATACACACCTAGGATGCCTTGAGGGTGAGTAAAACATGGGCTAATTTTTACTTTTGGGTGAACTAACCCTGTAACTGCTGCAAAGAAGAAAATAAATACAGGCCATACTGAAACGACATGATGGTCGGTGAGTATAAAATCAAAGTAGTCTTTGGAAAAATATGAAGATCATCAATCCATCAATATCGATTGAGTTTTAGAGATGTCAGTCAAAGCTAAATCATTTATACATTACGATGGCTAAAAACGAATTTGCCCAATTGCCTCTTACTTACCACACACATTATGCTGGGTACACACCACAAGATAATCGGGCTGATTTTGGGCCGATTTCTCCCCTTCCGACAATCCTAGGTAATGTCCCGATTATCTTGGTGGTTCTAAAGATTATCTTCTCCGATTTTTCTGTGGTGTGAGGTGTGTTTAGAGTGATTGAATCCGCTCGGAAGAACATCAGTTCTTCGAACCCCGATCGCGAATCTTAAATATTCAACATGTTGAAAATTCACCCCCCAGAGCCGTGTGAGGCATAATATCAATATTATGGATTGATATGCTTTATTTGACTACTTTTGGATGTTAAAAAAACAAACACCTACAACCACTCTAACGCTTGTGAGAGCAAAGATAATTTTTCATATAACTTTGATTGGATTTGTGTGAAAGAAGAAAGTCATATCTTCAAATTCATCTTGATCATGTCATCTATTCAACATGTTGAATATTTACGATCAGAAATCCTGCTCTGTGGGGGGAACTGGAGGTTACGTATGTAACCGTGGTTCTACGACTAAGTGGAGGACCGCCAGAGCGGTATCCTAAGTTACCTAGTGGAGTCTTTCTCTGGTGCTCATCTCTTTGCCGAGTATAAATATCAAAGTCGACACCCCCGTGACCATGACGTTCAATTGGACAGCCTATAAAAGGCACGTCATTACGTCATGCACGTTCTCTGGCCATTCTCGTCTACCTGAGTGACCAGGAATCTGGCGGTCCTCCACTTAGTCTTAGAACCACGGTTACATACGTAACCTCCAGTTCTACTTCCTTTCATTCCGGACCGCCAGAGCGGTATCCTAAGTTACCGGAGGCCGCATACCAAAGCAGTCACGAGGATTTCCCCACTTATCAAGTACAACTTGCAACAACATGGCAATAAGAAGAATTGTCTGTAATTTATACTCCAATGTCTCATAGTAATGTATGCAACAGACACATTGTAAATGCTGAATTTATTTTTATTCGACTCAAGAATCATTTGTGAGCATCACAGAACACACTGGAGGCATTGAAACCACATTAAGCCTGTAAATTAAGACATTAAGACACTTTTTTTGCACAAAAATTAGCTTTTTCTTACTGTGGACATTGAAAATGATGCATGTGTTCCCCCGGGGGTTATCAGTTAAATTCTTGATTACCATTTTGAAATGGTTCCTGGTCATTTTAAGCATATTTTCTGACTGTCTTTAACGCATTTGCCCTGTTTTGATCCATGTTCCTGTGAAATGTATTTATATTACCTTTTTTTCATCATTATTTTATTTTGAGGAGATAAAAATGGTCCTTATTAATCTTGATTGACATGGTAATAAAATCATATCACATTGTTTTGGCAGTTAAAATTTTGGGCTGGTTTTTGTTGAAGTGGGCGGGTTTTGGTGAGCTTTTGGGCTGGAAATCGTCAACCCGATCTGGCAACACTGACCACGGGCATACACATCCGTTACACATATAAAATGTAAAAATACCCGTCTTGGAGAGTATCCTCGAAGAAACGGTTGGTTATGTCTTAAGTGAAAGTAAACCGAGAGAAATCCGATTTGCATCATTATGTTGGATGCATTGTCTCTTAAAGTGACCGCACCAAATTTACTAGAGCCGTCGGTGTCCTTAATGTTAATCCGGGAAAACGAAAGAAAAAAAATAACTCACTGATCTTGACTGAATTCATTTGCAGTTTAACAAGAATTAATCCACAGTCAAACCAAAAATTATTCAGACACCAGATATTATTTTTGATATTTTTTACTAGGGTGCAGGACACTATAGTTCATTTATGTAAGAGAGTATAGCAAAATAAAGTAAACTGTGACATATTCTTCCCAAAATTCTTCATACATCAGACTACCAGTAAAAGTGATAAAAAAAAATGTGGGAAAAAATATTCAGACACTTTGACCTGACTATGTTTTGCTTACGTATGTTTTATTTAATTGCTAATGCGACCTTTTTTACAGACTGAAAATAATTAAGCATTGCTTGGCAATTGTTCAACAAAGTATTGATAGTTCTGTAAATATAGTCATACTAACAGTTGTTTGAATTGTTGGATGATTTTAATTCATTACATACCTCTTTATCAAAGTTATCTAACATGATCAAGATGAATTTGTTCTGACACAGTTCAACTCGGAGTTCTTGTCATATTTTATTACCATTTTCTAAACTATAGTGAATAAACTGCGATAATGTGAGAAATGTTGAAGATGTCTGAATAAATTTAGGTTTGACTGTATATTTAATTTTTACAGTAAAGACTTGTATACTTGACTTGGACTTGGACTTGGACTTTGTTTTGTATGTATTATTGTAAAATGTATTATTTACATTTAAACGTTTTCTGTACCTGGACACTTACAAACCTCAAAAAAAAAAAAAAAAAAAACTTGAACATCGTGTAAATAGCACAAATAAATAAATAGAACGAACATACAAATTAAACAATTTCAAACAGGGCCCACAGGTACAACCTGCTCCGGGGCCCCGTAAACCCCAGCTACGGCCCTGACAGAAGCAATTTGTCCTCGTTTGTGGTATCTCACATTTTGAGGATCTTATAAGATTTAAAAAATATTTTAGTGTGTACCCAGCATTAGTCACTGATGACTGAATAAAGACAGCGGGAAATAAACAAAGGCGAGGAATTAGGAATCCATGAGGCAAAATGTCTATTTCTCGCAAGAGTCTCCTCAGAAAATGCACCTACATTATGAGCTGGGAGGAGAGAGAACGCGGCACGAGCTTCGTCCAATCGCGTGCGACATCCTGCTGAATAAAAAAGGCGTGATGAAGAGAGAGAGAGAAAAAAACGTCCGTTGAAAAGAGTGAGGTGCGGTGGGGGGAAAGCACGTCAAGCTCTGTAGACGGCTCGAGTGATCGTGTGCTGGTACGTTTAATTTAGCTCAACCGGAGAAGTTAATCGTTTAGACCAGCGGAGGAAACGAATGATATTTCAACCGAATCGCGCACAGTGAGTGGACCGGACAAGGCAGCAGATCTCTCATCCCCTTTCTCTTCAGCAGACCGATAAGGAGACCCAGATGGTGAGTTTCTCCGCTTTGATTCAGCTGCAGCCAGTGAACCCAGCGACCCCCTCGTCGTCTATTGTGGTGAGGTGTCCGCTAGCTAACGTTAGAGTGCTATCAAGAGCTAACTGTGCGATACTGGGCTCAGACTTAACGTTACTAGTGTTGCAGTGATCCATCAAATCAGAAGATCGTCTTACTGTCGAGATGTATTTATGTGAGCTTTAAAATTGGATACAGAATATGAATACTAATCAGACCGTTGTTGTGGTGGGAGGCTAACGTTAGGTCTCAGGGTCCAAAGCTGTCGTCTGTGTCTTTTTGAAGATGCTTGTTTCCAGATTAATTTAGACCGAAAACAAAGACATATGGTTTTGACAGCTGGTTTTCGTCGACCCAGTTTAGTTCACGGAAAGCTGGACCGGTAACGTTAACGTTACAGAAGCATCGGTGAACTTACACGTATTTTATTTTTTCAACAATACATTTTCGTACTTCCTCTCAAGTGTAACCGTGCATCTTGGCCGTTATATGGTGCTTGATTACATAAAATCGCGTAGCCCAGCCTGTCTGTGTCTAATGCATATTTCTTCTGAGGAGAAATTGATTCATCATTTGGCAGACACGGTTATCCAAAATGACTTGTAGTGTATTCGGGTTTCAATTTCTGTGTGTGGCATTATTAATTGAAATGTTGACATTGATTAATCAACCCAAATGTACCATAAACTCTCTAAGCTGCTTTCATTTAGACAAACATCCTTTCTTTTTGTCGTTGTATCATGGAAAGCAGCGACTAGGACTAGGCACAGGTTTTATGTGGAAATTTATGTAAATGCTTTTTACATGTGAAGCCTAATGTTGTCATGGTTATATGTTTGTTTAACTCCTGCCTAGCATCAGCTGGCTGAAACCACATTGCACACAATAATAATGGGAACAAATGTATATTGGCCAGTTTTAGATGGTTATCATTTGAGTGCAATAAACATCACGCTTGACAGTGATTCTGCTGTAGACCTGAAACTGCTGGTAATCACATTTGTGATTTTATATTCATTCTTCCAACATGAATGCAAGTTCTAATAGCCTGAATATTATTAAGCATCTTGTTGCAAACAAAAAATTGCCAGTTATTTTATACAACGAAAATAGTTCTAAAATTACAATTAAGTTTAGCATGTTCCTGGTTTGGAACAGCGTATGTGTGGACTTCAGCGACAGGGATTTTCTCACCACGTAAAAACACGCAAAAAGCTCTTGCGCGAGAGAATATGTAGATGCTTTGACTTCCACTTTGAAAAACTTGCCTCGCTTCCGTTCTGCATGCTCCAGAGTGAAACGTCACAATTGTACAGTAAAAATCATTACTGAATCAAATTTGAGGTACTGTTGTATAATGGTTTATTTTTGGCAATTCTACTCAACCAATAAAGCTTAAATGTGTGCATCTTTAGTCTTTAAAGCTCCCATTTCTTTCAGACTGTTCGTTGCTGTCATTAGTGATAGTGTCACTTTGAAGGTGGTTAGGGATCACCATCTGTCAGTGGATTGTCTGATCAAACATATGTACTTTCCCAGTTAAATTGGCTCCATTGGGCATTCAGCAGCACAAGGAAAATGCCTGTTTTACAAATGATGTGCATGAGAGATTGCAAATGGTACAAATAAACTTGAATGTGACCCCCGTTCAGAGTGTTTCTTTTTAATGATGGCTTCTTTCGTTAGAGGTGTCAATCTCTGTTGTATGCTGTAGTTAAGAGCAGACGACAGAGGCCCTCTGGGTTTTCAGATGAAACTAGCCCTTTAAATTGTATACACAGATTTTTCATGTGGAGATGACAGCCTGCGGCGTCAACTGTCCAGTTGTCAGAAATGAACGTGGAGGGATGTCATTCCAGGTGTTTCAAAATGTTGTAACATGCCTGAACTCAAAAGTATTTGGGAGGCCCCAAGAAATTATCCATAGTGGATTTTTTTTTCTTTCTAATTCTCATTAAGAATATAAAATAATTGAATCATGGCCATAGGTGTGTTTATTTGTTGAAGTCTATCATCAAATGCAGTGTTTTCTTTTGTACTGTTTTGGCATGCTGTGCATCAGTGATGTTCCTGTTTGAGCTGAATGTCACACACTGAGGTCCTAGTCCATGTCTACTCTTAGTCTCTTGACTATTCTTAGATCTCCATACTAATGAAGTTATGCCAACAAGGACTCTGGGACAGCCTCTGCAGTGTGATAATGGAACCCTTTTTTCTGTGCAAAAACTGTCTCCTTATATGGAGAAAGAAGAAATTAGGCTTGCTCCATAGGCCTAAATAAAACTTTCCACTGAGTTGACTAGCTGTAGTTGATGCAGTGGTTATCTGTGGTGTCCCAGCAGTATGTCTTTGACTTCAATATAGGTTCATAATCATATATGTATTTGTGGTGTAATATGTACTTTTTATTGTTAATGCAGTGTTTTGGGTGTTAAGTATGTTTGGTCTGTTAAGCCCTTACTGGCATTGAGTTTAACCCAAGTTGAGACCTATTGAACACTTCTAGCTTTCTTACAGGCTCTTTTTTGTTGCAGATTTTAATTTTGTGTGTGTGCTAAAATGGCTTTCCTGTGTGAAAGGGCAAAGGAGAAGAGGTTTGCCATCTCTACCATGTTTTTCAAATTCCATTGAAAAGGGCAATGTCTCTTGGCAGTTCTTCTGTGTATGCTTTATGATTGCAAAATGCACTCCCTTCCTTGTGATAAGATCACGGTATGGTAGATGCTGATGGCTGTGTTTTGTGAAGTACCACGAAGTGTCTAGATCAAGTTTCGAACTCTGTCTAAACATGTTTGAAAGGATTCAAAAAAGGGATGTGTCCTGGCAGTACCGTTCTACGTAAAGATCCAGTTGTTTTCTGCTCATTTTTGCAAGAGTAGCCAACATAAGCTGAAGTTACAGAAAATGGGGGGAGATTCTTTTTGAAAACGATAATTATTTTTGCAGTTGTGTTCTAGTCACGCCACTTCAGCTTTAACAGGTGAAATTTTACACCGTGCACTTTCTCTTGGTCAAAGGTGTACTCAAGAGTCCAATGAAACATTAGACTGTTCCTACAACCCTGCCCACGAGCCTTCCCTTTAAATCATCCTGTACAGTCGTCGTCTTTTTTACGCCTAAACACATTTACAGTTTCACATCCACGTGTAGATTGCATCAGCTTCAGCTTCTGTCTGCGGTTCAACGTATTGGCGAAGACTTTCACGTTCTTTAGAAGTTGAACATTAGCAGTTTCTGCATCCTCATGCAAATACTTTCACACAATCATTCTTTCCGACACAGGGTGTTTCTGCTCTCCTCAGTAAGAATTCAGTCAGCTATGACTTATGGAAATGAGCACTATAATGATTGTAAAAGCACTTGGGTCTAACGATGGTACGAAAGGAAAAAATGAGGTAGAAGTAAGCCAAATTGAATCTTTAATTAAAAACATACAATGGTCATATATCTAGATATAAGAGCAATTGGCAGCCAAGACTGTTTTATATCTCCTGCAAGTTATTTATCTAAACTGAAAGTAAGCAATCCATTGCAGTGGAGAAATGCACAAAATAATAATCTTTTGGAAAATTACTTATTGATAGATACTAGTGGAGGACAACTGACCCTAACTTGTCAATTGGTAAATGAAGGTATGTGCTTTGCTGCTTGAAGGCTCATTTTGCTTTTCTAGTTAAAAGGAGATCAATCATAGCTTGAGTTTTGAAAAAAATGTGCCTTCCAGCGTCTTTTAAAACATTGCTTGTCATTCATGGAGCCCAGCCAGACTCCCTCAGGGTTTCTGCATGAACATCTTATCTGTGTTGTCAGGAATCTTGACAAAATAGTTTTGTCTTCTAAATCTGACTCCTTTCTCGTTCTGTAAGAATTATTAGCTTGGCAGATTGTGACAAAAGTGACATCAGCCAAATCATTCACTCCATGTCTAGGTTGGCCTGTTTTTACCTAATATTCCAGAGGATCCATCCACAAGTGGTCGCCCAAAACAGATTGCCATTTACACCCATTATTAACTGTCGTCTAAAATGCATGGCATTGCATGTTGAGCCAGACATTCTGTGGGCAATTTACAGTAGTACCATAGATGTAATGTTTCTGTGCATCCCAGATCACATCTGAAAGATCACAAGATGCATTAGACACAAGGTGAACCGGGGTTGCGTGGGTTGATGGTTGTTGCCTCCTCAGTCCACTGAACTCCTGCTTATTCCCCTGGCTGTCTGGACCCATGGGGAGCAGCTGATGGGATTTTGTCTAGCTAATGAGATTAAAAGAGTGTCTGCAGTCCAGTACTATAGAGGAAGAGTAATTCAAAGTGAATGTTGTGTGTGCTCAGTGTGTGGCTGTGGGAGAGCGTAAAATACTGACCATTGGTAATGGTAGGGCATCACAAATCTGCCAGTGTCTGAGAGGGGAGCAAAGGTTCAAATATGTGTGTATATATAAACTAGCCTGGGTCACCGAATGGCCCACAGCCCATCTGGTTGGCTGTAATTTTGAATTTGAGTAGATGTTTAACTCTCACTCTCATTTGCACAGTTCTGTGTAGTCCGAACTTTAGTATCTGAAAGGTGCACGAGGATTTCTGATGTTGGCTCTAATGTCACTTATCAAAAAAACTATTAATGTCAGCATCTCAAACATGATGATGTTTAAGTATTATATTAATGTAATTTATTTATTTGTTTTAATGTTATAATGGGAAATTATCTTAAATATTATTGTTTAAAATATTGTTCCATTTAAAAAAATATATATATTTATACAAATGTATTTTATTTGTTGTTTTATTTTCTTTGAAGATTTGTATCTTTGTGCTTCATATCATGCATACAAACACGCTTATCTGTGGTAAAATCACTCATGCACAGTGCCATGTTAGAGGTGGAACGTTTTTTTTACTATTGGTATATGGCTATATCTAAAATGCCTATTAGAGTATACACAGACTCTGAAAACATATTTAAAACACTGTGAAATTGTTATATTCCACACTATAATGATCACTTTATATTTAATGGCCTGATTGCATTTCTCTTCTTGTGATATTCACATGCAAGGCAGTGTTTTTGAAACAAGGTTGAACTCTAAAGAGAACATGGTGTTTTTGTCTGAGAGTGTCATTGTGAAACCCAGAGGAGCTGGTAATGTGAACTAATGCAGTGATCTTTAGGGTCTTATGACTGCATATGGCATACATACAGCACTAAAGCACTCTCAGTGTGCATGTCAGCTGATGACTGATTTTTGAGGGTCTCTAGGGAGGGTGAATTGGACCTCATTATAAAGTGCATCAGAGCAGAGCACAGGAAGAAGACGTGTCATCACTCCTTCCTGCCACAGTGCAGACGGTTGGGGAGCAGTGCTATCTGCATGTGTGTGGTGAGAGAGTGTTTTTCTTCGTCTTATGTACAAATAAGGCAAAAAGGGACAGATGGCACAAGCTGAGATAGTACTCTGCTCCATGGCTTTGTGTGCTTCTCTTGTGTGTGTATTAACGTGCTCACACATCTCTAATCCTGTTTTTGCCACCATTTCAACTGTGACTGGCCCAAGCATCTTTGTTTTGAATTTAATAGTTTGTGGCATCATTTTATTGCACTTCTGCTAACTAGAAGACAGAAAGTGCCTAAAACAATTTTTTTTGTAGTAGTAGTAATATTGGTAATATAATTTTTAAGGCTCCTTTTCCACAGTTTCTTTAAACGTAAAGGGTGTTTTTGATATTCATGCTAAATGCGCACAAATATGTAAATCTCTCTGGCATTGGCTCTGAAACAAACGTGTTACACAAACGCTTTGAAACAGGAAGTGGGCTGAGGGTTGTCTTGCACTCAGGGTGTGTTGTGAGTGTGACTTTATCAGATAAAGCTTAATCATGTTGGCTTCTCATTTTACTGCATAGCATTGGCTAATGCATAGTAAATGGTTCTTTCTTTATTGACCAGGGAATGATCACATTATACATTGTACAATAAAACACTTCCCAAGCCGATGCAGACACACATTGTACTTCCTTTTGCAACGCATGCTTTGAAATGTGTCAATGCAAATGCAGAACAGTGTTACTTTTATTCCGTTTTGAAAGTGTTTGTTTTATGTTGTATATCTATTGAAGGCATCTTTTTCACAGCATGGAATGAAAACACATGTTGGTGGTTGTGTGTATGTGTTTGAAAAAATAAATAAAAATCTTAAATAGTTAAAGTTACTGCACTTTATTATTATTCTAGTTAATTCCCTATTGCAGTTAACGAATCACAAAATAGCTTGGTTTCATATTGAAAAATGAGGATAATCCTAAGCAAATGATTAAGGAAAATATTATGGGTGGGAGAAAAAAACGATTCTCCGATGCATCGCGATTCTCTCCTGAATCAATTTAGAATATTTCATAATCAATTCTGAGCTCCCACCTACACCCTACACCCCACCCCGGATATGGCACGTGTGCGCTAGAGACGTGGCGGGCTTCATTGCACAAAATTTGCGCTGAGACACGTGCGTATTGCTTGACAGTGTGTGCTTACACCTGCTACTTTTCTTTAGATATCCTTTCATATATGCCGTTTGGAATGCAGTACTATTAGATGCACTGACAGACTTTTATGTGCGCTTTGTGTATGTTTGTCCTGAAGCGCGATTGCAGCTGCGGTTAAATGCCCTTGAATATTATTTTTATTTTTTCAGCTCAGTCAGTTATGTTTTCAGAGTGCATGCGGTTTTTTCAGTTGAGATGCTGTGGTTGCTATGATTTGAAACATGGCAGAATGCGTAAAAATAAATGTTTCTAAAGCATTATTTTTCAAACCAATATTAAGGTAGTAAAGAAAATAAATACTCTGAGACAAGTCACTTTACAATAGTGTTTTAACCTCTCCATTATTGTTTCATTAGTACATTCGGTAGTGTCCTCCACTCTGATTGGTTGGCTGACCTAGAAGCGTGACAGTGATGAGCGGGGGTGTTTTATCTAAATTAACACTCTTGATGTTTAGCGGAGAATCTCAAAGCAAAACCGCTCAGCGCGATGCAAAAGATGCTTCCATGCGCTTTCTAATGTTTGCATTTTAGAATATACCTGTGACATGTTACATTGAAAAAACAAATGAAAACATAGTCTCTGTCAGAAAAACTTTGGTGGACAGAGCTTATGCTGAGGAAAAAGAAAACCTAAAACTATTGTCTGTAAACATTATACTTAAAGAACACTTATTTTTAAGTAATTTAAAAAGTAGCCTTCTTATTTAATAAAGTAAATTTTGCACAAAATACATTTTATATAAAATGTGGCGTGTGCAGTAATATTGAAAACTGAGAATGTGTCTCATCGTGATATTGAGTTGATTTATGTTAATCAAATTGAATCGTGAAACCAGTGAAGATTCACACCCTATTTTTAAGATTGCAGTACTAAGGATGTTGGCAATGTTGGCTTCATATAACTGACACAGGCTGGATGGGGATCAGGGAGGGTTTATTAAATGTACATCTGTAAATGGAATACATATTTTGTAAATCTGAAAAAGAAAATAAAGATAATGTGTGAATCATAAAAAAGATTGCAGTACATACAGAGATTCCAACTATAAACAAAAAGCATAGAAACGGACATGTTGGTTGATATGTAAAGATGTATTTGCACAGCAGAAGACTTAATTGAAAAAAAAAAAATGTAGATCAAGATTCCTTTCGGAATCGGATCGTGAAGTGCCTGGAGATTCCCACCCCTGAAAAGATGCAGTGATTCAAGATAGTTAGTTAGTACTCGAGGAAAAAGAAAAAAAAGTGACATTTATGGTAAAATACCACCTGCTGGTTTTTTGCCAGAAATTTAATGTAAAAAATGATAGCAGCATTTTTGGTTTTACAGACTTTATATAGGCCACCTACCTATAATTAAAGTACTAATATCTGTTTTGTACAATTGTAATACACTGATAACCACCAAAAACAGGTGGTGATGAGTCCCATAATGAATCGAAGCTCACAAACTGAAAGTACATGACCATACAATACTGAAAAACATGCAATAAACATTAATTTAACAACATTAGATGTAAGATATATCATAACGTACACAACTAATAAAAAAAAAACATCAAATGTGAAATGTCATGCAGAATTCGGATATCAATTTAGTTTTTCACTGTAAATTATACAATGACTTTCACTCTTTCAAAACTATATTTAACAGTATTTTACTGTTAAATGTAATTATTAATTTGCTGTATGTAGTACAGAAACTTACTGTTACACAATTAGCATGTTTCTACTGTAGCATTTTTGTAGTCTTTTACTGTTAAAATCACATTTTTTTTTTTTTTACCGTGTACCTGATACTGATAACGTTTCTGTCTGATTCTGTTTTTAAGCAAATATTATCATGTTGAAACTGAGAGCTTGTAATCTCATTTCCGGGCTTTGATAATATGTGAGTGAGAGCATGAAGTCCCTCTCGATAATGGCTGTAATTTGTGAAAAGTGGTGTTATTGAATGAATGTCTGATGTGATATAATGGTCATTACTGATACTTGCGCTGCCTGTCTGAGCCAAGCAAATAAACTGTACCTTTTGAATGATTTTTTTTGTTTTAGAGAGATACAACAACAGTTTGCATGAGTGTGAGCCATTATACCAGCAGATCTGTGTGTGATTTTAAGCTCTAAATTTCCACGAAAGAGACAAGTATAGATGCTGTAGTGGAGGTGGAGATCTGCTCTTGGCTTTCTGACAGACCTGAGCAGTTACATCATAACCTGTCAGCTCAGCAGCTTATTTTTATACTGCACTAAATTAAAAACATTTTAGACTCTCTGTGGGTCTGTTTTCAGAATCATTTGTTGCTGCTGCAGTGTTGTGCATGTGTCCCAAACCTGGACCCTGTTTTAGCATTTTGTCTGAAATCTTTAGAAGCCCTTGGTTCTTAAGTTCCCAATCTTTCTGTTAATTTGGTTGCCTGTTCAGGCTGGCAGCTGTTTTCGAATAGTTAAGCAGAGTTGACCATGGGATATGGCTTGTTATGTAATGTCATATTGTAGCTTTAGACCGGCTGAACCAAATGTGTGTGTGTGAGCAGGGTCTTTCATTTCAAAAGGTGATCGAGTTAGAAACGCTCACCGGGCTTAAGCTTCGTTGATCCCTCTTCATGCATTTGTGCATGTGAGTACACAGACAAAAGGTTCTTGTAAAAGCATTCGGCCAAATGAGGGATATAAGAGGCACTGCAGGAACATTTTTGGAGTGTGTCCGGTTAAAAGAACAGTAGTGATGGGGGATGGATTATACTGTGGTGTTCACGGGGCTCTTTCTGATAAAGTGTTGCCATGGGTAATCTGTTTTAGGACCACTGGCTTCATATTCTTTTTTTTCTTTTTTCTTCCAGGACAACAGGAACACGTCCGATGACAAGCCCGTTCAGCGTTCTAAGGTACATCACATCCTTCTAGTCTTTTCTTATTATTATTTTGTTTCAACCATAGCCAGAACTCCATCTGGTCCATGGGGTTTTGAACATGATTCATTATCTTATACATATTATTTTATAATACATGTTATAAATAAAATATAAAATGCATTTTTAATAATGCATTAAGTTGAAAATATGTAATGGTATTAGATTTTTTACTTCTCTAGAATATGACTGTAAGATTTGTACTAAAGGATAGATGCTTTTTTATCTCATGTGCAGTGTAAGTCACTATTCTGAAGTCATTTAGGGATCTTATGATCTGCTCTTTGATTGAAAACCAATGTCTTTGCTTGCGTTTTCTACCAGTCTTTCAGTTTCAAGACACCGAAAGAGACGTGTGCATCATGTGAGAAAACCGTTTATCCGATGGAGAGATTGGTGGCCAACAACCTCATCTTCCACACCACGTGCTTCTGCTGCAAGCATTGCAACACCAAACTCAGGTTAGTCACTTCCTCACAGCACAGCCTGAGAAAACACCACAAACTAGAGCGGTTAAACATGGGTTGTAAACTGAAAGAAGTCTTCTTTTGTAAGAAATCCTTTTGCTTACCACGCACGAGTGAATGTACCTGATCAAAAATACAGTGCAAGCAGTAATATTGTGGAATATTATTATAATTTAAAATAACTTTTCTATTTGAATACATTTAAAAAATCAGTTTATTCCTGTGATGGAAACTCTGAATTTTCAGCAGCCATTACGTTTTCAGTGTCACATGATCCTTCAGAATATGCTGATTGGAGGAAAATTATACTTTTTTTTTTTTATTTCAAGGTGCTTTGATTAATATAAATCTCAAAAGAACAGCATTTATTTGGAATAGTGTTAAAAACATTTGTCATTTTATTAAAAAAAAATCCATAACTTGGTTGTCAATTTAATGCAGTAACATTATTATTTTTTTTTTAAGTATTTCTAATGTTGTCTCTTGGCTTTTGCAGTCTGGGGACCTATGCAGCGCTGCAGGGGGAGTTCTACTGCAAACCACACTACCAGCAGCTCTTCAAGAGTAAAAACTATGATGAGGGCTTTGGTGCAAGCAACACAAGGAGCTCTGGGCCTCCAAGGATGCAGAGAGCATCACCAAGACGCCATAATCCTCAGTGATTTCCAAAAGCACCTCTCCCCTCTCTAGCCAATGATGATGCCCCTTTATATACTCAGCCCACATCAATACACGCATGCTTCCAAACAAACAAGCACACACTCATTTCAAGCACACAAGCAGTTGATCCAGGCTCCTCATGATATCACAACACAATCACAGATATACCACAATGTGATAGGGTTGATTAGCTTCCCTTTTGTTTGTTGGTCATTTTAGTTTGTTTTTTTTTGTCCGCCCACCCTTTGTTTCTTTGCTTAATTTTAATTTTTTAGTTGGCTTTAGAAAATCTTTTTTTTTGTTTTAACGGTTAGTTGATTGTGACCAAAGTCTTTTGTCCCTATAGGTGGAATGATTCACTTATTAGCAAAGTGCGATCCTGTTTGGCAGTACTAGTATCAGTTGGTTGTCTACTGTGAAAGGTTTCAAGGTGGTTTAGATTATACACTCAGGTAAATATTCTGGGTTGTTGCATCAAGATTATTCAGCAATCTTTTATGTACATAGTGAACTTAAATGTTTTGTTTTATGATTTATATATGTCCCTCACTTCAGTTACAGCAATCTGTACTCTTCAAATGAAATGGCTTAACAGCGTTCCTTTTAAAATGGGAAAACTGTCCTTTTTTTATTTTGTCGGCTTTGCTGGCGCAGGGTATTTTATCTGTGAATCTACAGGGTACACTGTACTGTAAATAACTAGAGTTTACATCCTCCCATTACTTTTCATTGAATTTCATCCTCGTTTTATCTTCTTTTGACATTAAGAATTGGTAATTGACAGATCGTGTCAAATCTGTGATCATATCATTCTTATAGCCTGAGTATCTTTTACCAAATGTAGTTGTAATATTATTTACCCTTACTGAATATTTACCACTCTAAAATTAATTTGATAACAAATTAAGATTTAGACTTGCTGAAACTTAGACAGTCTTATATCAGCCATAATTTTGGCGCCCTCTAGTGTTTTGGATGATATTCCCTATTTGACCTAATGTTATGGTTAATCTTTGCCATCTATTGATGCCATCTAGTGATATCTATGCTCATTTTATCAAACATAAATATTCCTTGTATATCTTATTTTAGTGTTTTATCACCAGACTGCACATCACATTTCTGCACATTATAATCTTGCTCGATGATTTCCTGTAAAGGCATTTGTACATAAGTACCACTAAGCTGAGAGAATGTACTGTGATGCACTGTATTGTACTTATGCCTTGCTGCATGGGACCAAGCTTGTACAATAAAGTTAAGATATTCACAGGGAACTAGGTCTCAGAGGAAATTACATTTATGATGCTTCGCACCATTGCCTCCTCCCTCGCCACTCCACCACTTCCTGTCATCGCAAAGTTTTTGGCTGTTTCCTGTAAAGGCTTCTCTGTGAAGAGGTTTTGTGGGACTTTGAGCACATACCTTAACCGTGTGGCTCAGAAGTATTGCTCAGGAATATGGATGGGTCACAATGATCCAGTAGTGTCACCCCTAGTGTTCATTGTTAAAAGCTGTTGTTCACTAAATAAATCATTTTTACACTCTAAATCGACAAACAGTCTGCAGTTGGGGTTTGAGCAGGAAGGGGGTGCTGTACATCTAAATGAACACTTCCATCCCAGGTTTTATATGCACATGTCAGCGTGAAACTGTGACTTGTGAATGGTCACTGTGGCCATAAGCTGTGACCTCTCCAGAGGTTCATGTGTTTGTGTACAATCATCATTAATGCCATCATGTTTCTTTTAATGAATGAAATGCCTCTGTGTTTTAATATTGTTGCTGTTTTTGGTTTTCTAGTGTAACACGGTAAAGCTGTTCTAATAAGCCTGTATTTGTTAAATGCCATAAAGAAGTGGTCAGTAGTTTTGCCTTTAGTTTTAGGCCCATGATAATGGCTTGTGTTTGCAAATGTCTCGTCTGCCTTCCAGTGCAATGGCCTTTTTCTGTACGTTTGAGGAGATTCTTCATTTAGACTTGTTTAGCCATTGAAAATCATCCAAATTAACTTGAACGCCACAAAAGTCTCAGTGTGTGTGTATATTTAAGATGACTGTGAAATTGAGATGCATTGCGAGGTTTAGAGGAATTATCGAAAGCTCTTGACATGAGCGGAAAAAAATATTTTCATATTAAGCCTTATCAAATTATTATTTTTTTTTCTTCTCCAAGAACACTTTGTTTTCAGATTCAGAGTTTTTCCCCAAAATCATCAGTTTTAAAAATGTTCTCTCTGTGAATGATTTGGTCTTCATTCCAATGCATTTTCTTTTCTGTCCAAATGTGCTTTTCATTTTGGAACAAACTTTTCACAGACACCAATCACTGTTTACGCCAATTGTTCGTTGTGTTTGCACGCAGTGCACCAAGGTACAAATGACACCATATCCTGCAGACACTCGCTGTCTTTTATAAACTGCAGAACAAACAGGAAAAAGGTACGCTCTTTACTATTTTCTGGTGGATTTGTAGTTCTTGAAATGTGAGTGTGTCTTTGTAAATGTATGGCTATTTAAAGTTGCAAAAGATTATTTTTAAGTGCTGTTTACTCTGTCCGCATGCGTTTAGTGAGAGGAGATAAATGTACGCAAAGTGTATTACTCTATATCTAAAACTTGATCAGTGGAACAAGGTGGCCTTAAAGCAGAAGGAGGTCTTGGCTCTTTACTTGTCTCTTTTGTCCCCCATCGGGTTTATTTTTGTCTAAGTACTTTTATCAGCCCTCCAGTACAACTGCTACAAGAATTTATAATAAAATGTGATTTTGCTTTCTTTCACTTCCCACAGTCTTGTCTCATCTTTTTCTCCTCCTTTTTATTTCTCATTTTTGTACACCCTTTTGGAGAAAACCAATAAATGATATGCTGGTGTTGATCAACTCTTAGTTTGGATGTTTTCTTATAGAGAAGAAAATAAAATGTTAACTCAAAATATGAAAAAGTAAACATTATTTTATCTACTTGCCAAGGTAACATTTCATCTTATTTTTTTCATAATTGATGTACAACACTAAAACTGAAATTAAATTGAACAAATAAGACGTTTAGAAAAAAAACTAATAAAAATGACAAACATGGACAACAAACTTTTAAAGAACTATTATCATTGGTAATTCTTAAAGTGATGTAATTCTTTAAAAAAAGAAACATTACAATGACTAAAATATGTTCTTTAAAATAAAAGACCGTACAGCAAACAGAGTTTCAGCACTTTCATTTCTAATGTCTATTTACAAATAACACAAATATTATAAATAAATACTGGTCCCAGATACAAGTCAAAAACAAACCACACTAAGGAATATTTACTAAGAAAGAGTTATGGTGTGCATATGTTAAATTAATGTTATTCATCTAAATGCATTCTTTTTTTAATTGAAAATCAAAACAGGCTTTAAGTGAAATACACGGTTGCAAAAACAACAGGCAGACACAACTATAAGCTACATTGCTTGGCAGTGGTTAAATTTGAATTAGAAATCAAAATAAAATAAAATAAAGAATATATAATAAAAGTAATAATGCATGTACATAATTTTTCAGAAGGGGTTTTAAGATAAAATGAGTCACTAAACTGGTTTATTTTTTATAATGTAATAGCCTTATTACTAATTGTAAGTTAATTTATGAAGTGAGGAAAAGAAGGGGTGGTTTTCAAAAGTCTAAACTTAAAATAAACATGAATTAAATTAATTAAACATTTAGCACAACAAAGAAGATCGTCAATCAAGTGGTGTTGCATAAAATCATTTTTAAGTACTCAAAACTTAGCATGTTTATAATTAAGAAGGTTAATATGAATATAAACACATGGTAGTGTGTTATTTAAGTGAGACCAAAACAGCTTTGAATGAATATAGTTGAAAAGGTTTCAATTTCACTTTCACAAAATGACAAGAGTTTTCCTCAATATCACATTTAGATTTCTTTCGATGAATATATATCATTCATAATTTGAGAAAATTGGAAAAGAGAGGTAGCTCATTATTATCTCTTTTAATTCCTTTGAATGAAACTATGAAAATATGGCGACGTCTGCTTTGATTTGGGCAGGCTATTTATCTATTAATGAAAATGCTTCTTATAAACAAGTTGGTGCATTTTGATCTCTAATAGAATAAGTAGGCCTACACAAAACACAGAGATGGGTCTGGGAATCTCACCTTTTATTATTATTATTATTGTGCTTTAAATGACAAAAACAAAGCAAAAAAAGCAAATAACATCAAAATGCTTCTTAAACGTACTGAGAAGATGTTTAACAGGATAGAATTTATGAATTATTTTGAAAGATATTTGTAACAAAAAAAACTTGTGAAGCAATAACTAGGGCTTGCACACTTTAAGATTATTAACAAATTTGGACTAATAAACAATAGAGCAAGACTTGGTGGAAACTTCCTTTAGAAATAGGAAGCAAATAGATTTTATGTTTTTAGACTGTGAAAAAAACAATTTTACCACATATTGTATTGGTTAGATTAATTATGGATTTATTATATCTACATAAAGAGACTATACTAGCGTTAATTGCAGAGAAAATAAGAGAAAATTAATTGGGAGTCACAGGTAAATTAAGTGATACTCATAAGTCATTAGATACCATTGAATATTAAATAAATGTCTAACTAAAAAATACTTCTGTGTTTATACAAAATACAACAGTTGTTCCAAATGAAATAAAGTTGGGGAGAAAAATGGTGCTTGTAGATCAGTTTCCAAGCCAACTGGGAATATCGCCTCCTGTGTATATATATATATATATAAAAAAAAAAATATATATATATATATATATATATATATATATATATATATTTGCTTTAAATGACAAAAACAAAACAGTAGACTACAACAAACACTATGAAGCCAGGGGGACAACGGAGAGAGAAGAAACAAATATTCAAAGACTTTGAAGATAGAACACAAGTGGACAGTTTTATTTGTCTTTCTATTTGTAGGCCTACTATGTTGAATAGTACAAAACTTGTTTTCTTTTCCAATTCTTAAAAAAAAAAAACTTTAAAACAGGGCTTTTTGTTAGAAAACTTACACTTATGAATGTGAAACTTGACACATTATCTCACCTATTTGTGACCACTAGGCTAGCTCACTTCTGACCGCTACCTCATAAATGTGTGCGCGTCACGTCACCAAGCGTGAGTGAACTGAAGAGAGGAACAGCGCGCCCCCGAGCGTACACAAACTCCGTGTGCTCGCCACAGTTGTCATCTTGAACATGTCACGGAAATTACACACGCTATGCGATGCATCGTTTCTCACCGACGACGATGAAAAAACCCTGAGCGCGATTTAATCTGTGCACGAGCATTAACATGACGAACTTTGGACTGGTTTTGAAGGAAGCGAGATTTTGGGTTCCGGTGACGAACTGCTTTTTGGCTGTCAGGAAACAAACTGCGCTAAAGATTCATTCTAGCATCTGCTGCTTGTCATCAACAACATCACGAGAACGCCTGGACTAAGAGCTCCTCTCCTGCCTAACACCACCAAATCCCGTCTGGGAGCGCATTCCTCGCACTTTCTCCGAGGTTTAACTTTCGCTGAGTTTAGCCGTCATCAACGGAAAGGGGAATTCGTTCAAGTAGGCGCACGCTCTTTTGTCCAGATCCTCGAAAGCGAGAATCCTCTGCACTTATCCTCGGACGTTTTTCGCTTTTACCTCGGTAAAGTGGATACATGAAGGCTGCTTTCACTGTCACATGCCTTCATTCATGATCATCTGTCGCATAATAATGCGGAGACTGTCCAAGCATCGAGCTGAGGGCTCGTTTTCTTGTTTGTTTGGCTTTACAAAGTTGTTACGCACAGGCTTCATTGACACAGACGGACTGTTGCCGATTCGCAACTCAATAGAAAAGTGAAAACTGTAGCTTTATGCAGTGAGCTGGCCAGACCCATCGACGGAGAGGGAAAATATGCAAACCTAGCAGGAAAAGAAGCCATCAAAATCACGGAAATCCCTTCTTTTCCTCCGGTCTGCTATTACGAATGTTTTCTATGTAACAGCTCGGCACCATTTGTGTTATTTTCATACATTCTACACCTTTTGGACGTGAAGTTTATTATCCAGATTTATTTTGGACTCCATGCAGTAGTTATGCTGTCTACACAAAGCTATACATGTATTGACGAAACGTCAATATCTTCGTAGTATTCTTGCTACATTCTCTCAGCATAAACTGGAAATTACGTTGTGTGTGTGTGTGTGTGTGTGTGTGCTGCTCTGAGGAATAAGTTTGATAGGTGATATGGGAGACCCTCAGGGCTCCACTTGCCTGGAAGCTCTTTAGCAATGCAGCGGCCTGGATATCTGTGGACAGTCACATTACATTACCCGTTACGTTTGTCTTCACGATATACATCGAGTTCCTGAAGACAGGACAGAAAGTGACTCTTTGAAGAACCCTCCTTCGCCTGTTAAGTTCAGGTGAGTATTTTAACTGCTATGCACTTTACACCTGCTATTAGTCACACGCATGCCATACAGATGCCAGCTATTTATGTGTATATTTAGTGCACATTTTATGAATGACAAGAGGGGCCGGGATGCCATGGGCATGTCAGTTTCATCAGTCAAGACTGTCATACACCCAAAACACTGTATCAAAACCTGTTGCTCTCCTTCACACCTTGACACAACTTTGCAAACATTCAAGCATGTTAATGTAATTACATACTGAACCCTAAGTTTAAATAATTCACTAGTACTGGAAATCATGTACAACAACCATCATTATTTGGCATGGACCTAAATGGAGGTCTTTGTGCTCATATTTCAAGTCGAGATAAATCACCTTTTTTCTATAGAGCTTTATACAGTACATAATACAGATTGTTTCAAAGGAGCTTTACAGTAATAAATAGGAAGATAGCAAAATAAATTATGGAAAGTCTGCTAAGGAGACAAGTTCGGATTTAGCTGTGAAGCAGCTTTAAAAGACAATAGTGCTACTATTTAGCTTAAGTTAGGTCAGTGTTGGTTCAGTTCAGTTTGATAACGATGTAAAGTTAATCTATTTTGAAACCAGTAATTCATTTAAAAGCAGTTCTACAGAAGCCAGCAATGTTGTTATTCAGCTCGAGTCAGTTTTATAGTGATTCAGTTCAGTTGGATAACTGTATCGATGTTGCAATATGCGACTCAGCTATTAAGCAGCTCTACTGAAGATGATATACATTTATATGCATGACATGCAGTTTCTCATTGTTGAGCTTTGATGCGCACAATAGCATGTTTATATGTGTTGGTGTTTTACAGTATAGGGAGTACTATAGGTCAGTGTTTCCCAACTCTTTTTGTCTTATAGACCCGACAGCCCCATCAGTATGCCTAAATGAACAGGTCTTTGAAACAATCCTGAAATGTGTTCATAGCATCACATAATGCTATAATGTCATTTAAAAAAAATTATAGTGCAAAAAGCACATTTATTCTAACTAGAACTTAAATAAACATGAATTTATTTTTAGTTCTATATATAAACCATGCTCCTGACAGATGTTCTTCTGACAGTTGTTTAACATGTTCTGTGTGTGTACAGCTTATCTTCACTGTATTATACATTACCATTCTCAAGTTTATTGTCAGTGAGATTTTTAGTGTTTAAAGACACACCAAAGCTGCATTAATTTGATCACAAATACACTAAAATAGTAATACTATTGTGAAATATTATTAAATGTTTAAATGCAACTTTTATATATATATATATACTTATTTTCAAATGTAGTTTGTTCTCGTGTTGGCAAAGCTGAATTTTCAGCATCCATTAATCCAGTCATATGTGTCAAATGATCCTTCTGAAATCAAATGTTCTTTTATATATATTTTTGGGATAAGTAGAACATTCAAAATTATTTGAAATGTAATTAGTTTGTGTTTGTATCATGAGCATTAATTACCTCACGATTATAAAATCGTACTGACCCTAAACTTCTAAGTGGTGTGTGTATATTAGCATTGTATTGTCATGGCCAGTCTACTTTCTAGATATTAGTGTCTGCCATGGAAAAAGCAATATCGCTTGACCACAAGTGATTAACATTGCTGAAATATTTCCAATGCCAAGTAAACCCTGGAAGGTGGTTGGAAATCACTGTTATAGATGAATAAACCATATTTGGACACACATCTGTTAACATTTCTATAAGAACACTGGTCTACATTTTATGATTTCCCAATATTAGAGAACACTTCATAATCAGAAATTGATTACTGAAAACACTCAAATCAACTACTGAATCAGTCAGTTTAGAAAGTGCCTCATGAAGAAGGGTCTCAGATACCAGAGTAGCTTTGTTTCGAGTAGATTTATGAAGGTAATACCAGTATGGTACAGAACTGAGAGTCAGACTGCTTTTTGAGCTTTTTCTGTGTTGAGAAAATCCTTCACACCTCCCCAGTGTCTTAAACACTTGAAAACACTGCATAGACCACAACTTACACAGATGGTGTAAGATCTGTTTATGTATGATGTAACATGGGCTTTTTTCCAGTTCATGACCTAGTGATAACACACTCGTTTCCACCACCTAAAATAATTTTCATGTCTACCCCGGAGCTGACAGGGACCATTTAGTCTAGTCACTCTGGAGTGCTGGGAACCCTATGGGGGGGGGGATTTGTGCTGTACGCTCCTCCATGTGCAAAAGCACCACAGCTGGGAAAACCAGCCACAGACTAAACAGCTCAAAATCAGGCGAGAGGTGGTTGGGGGCGGGAACGGTCAGAGAAATGTGTTGAGATTCTAGCAAATACTGGAAAGTGATACAAGCAAAACAAAGCAGGTCCAGCTGACAGGGCCCATGGACGGCCTTCTCCCCTCTACAGATTCCACACATACTTACCACAAGGTAATTAAGAACAGGAGTAACAGAAAATGAGGCCAGAGACTCAAAAAAAAAAAAGTTTTTTTGCTCCATGACCCATTTTAAGATTAAAAAATTTTTGACCCCTGCCCCAACTGTTATATACAGCGTTTATAATACCAATTCAAACACTGCATCAAACTATTAAGTGCCAGCATACAGTACCAAAAGCAATATTTTGGTGCTCGGTCAGTTGCTGTGTATGCATCCAAGTTGTGAAAAATCACAATACCGTAAAGACAATTAGCAAATACATCAACCATTTTTTCCCAATGGTTGCATCTGAAATCACACACTCTTGATTAGATACTTATTTTGAATAAGTAAATACTTTGTGACTACTTAAAAAAAGTATGTAGTAGTTGCATCACTTCAGTGTCATTCACAAATCCTCTCCTGTGGTCTCATGGGATAGTAAAGTGTCCATCATATGCACACTTCAGAATCTCGCTGGAAGTTCATCCATGTACTTTTTGCTTACACTTTTATGAGTAATGCGAATTTGCCATTCGGACATGCTTATTGCCCTACTTCTCATACAGTTTTTCACCATCTATACGTGTAGTAGGGAGGTATGCAAATTTGTATGCAACCTATTTGTTCAAGAAAACAAAGTGGTCTCTTCTGGAGAAATTGCTGCAAAATATGAATGGAAACGGAAGTTGTAGCCACTTAGGAAATCACTGAAATTGTTTTATTTGGTAAATGTGCTTCCAAGTTTATGCACATCTTATAGAATAAGCGAGTGTATGCTTTTTGTGAGCCTTTTGGAAGTGTATTTTGCATGTTGGTATTCCTGCTCAGTGTTTTGTATTTGTTATGCCAAAATTTGCTTACAAATATAAGGATGTAAACCCCTATTGCCTTTTTCTGTATAATCAGTCTTTGCATCATTTCCTCATTACAATGTGTTGCAATTTAAAAAAAATAAGGTACAGATGATAGGTGCCTATGTATAATAAAAACAACTTGTATATAAAAATGTGTAATAATAATAATATTGAATAAATTAAAAGGTTCAAGTTTTTTTTTATTCGTCACATACTCAATTATACAGGATATAATCAGTAGTGAAATGTAAATCAGGTCAGGTCCGCCCAATGGACAGTGCAAAATATGTAACAACACAAGAGGATAAACATAAATATAGGTAAAAAAATATAATAATAATAATAAGACAAAATAAAGAGTAAAATGTGCAATACTGTGGACTTATTAAATAATAATATAAGCAGGGATGTGCAAGAGGAAAGTGCAAACAGGTTGTACCAGGTATATACACATAGCAGCAATACAGATGATGGGGAATAGAGAATATCTTACTGATTATTAAATTGAGTAATGTTGATGTTATGAGACTGAGTTTGAGTTTAGGAGCCTGATGGCCTGAGGAAAGAAGCTCCTCCTAAGTCTCTCAGTTTTTGCCATCATGCTCCTGAAGCGCTTGCCAGATGGCAGTAAAATGAAGAGACGGTTACCGGGGTGATTTGAGTCCTTGATGATTTTAGCAGCTCTGCTTTTGTAGCTTTTGAGGTAGATGTCCTGCAGAGAGGGGAGAGCAGACGCTGAGATGCGCTCAGCTAAGCGCACAACTCTCTGTAGAGCTTTGCAGTCCTGATTTGAGGCGTTACCATACCACACTGAGACACTAAAAGCAAGTTAGGGTTAAAATTCTCTATTTTAAGTTCTTAACTCACTTGACTAGATTACATCTCGAAGTTTATACTTTAGTTTAAATGGAAAGAAAGTGGTTTGATAGGAAAGCAACAAAGGATGGAAGGAGAATCTAAAGTCATGGAAGGTAGGTAGCTGAGGTAGTTTTACAAACTGATTTGCTGTGGTGTGGCATCACCCCATCATACATCCATTCAGACCTTGCATAAAGGAAAAAGCTTTCGCACCAAACTCTCTGTGAAACATTATGGTGAGGGTCTGTTTAACTTAGACCTGCATTTATGTATAGTGAGATGTCCGATAGGGCTGTACTCGCTCGCTGCTCATTGAGTGTGTTCATAGGTGCAGTCGGTCAGGCCACCTGGGTGCCACTCAGGGTATTTGGCTGAATAAGTGCAAATGAATGATGTCTGACCTCTGTAATTTCTCACGGTTCAGTTGAAGCTGCATGACCGGAGGCGCTGAAACAAACGCTCGAATGCGTGCACACGCTCCTTACCTCATCCGTTTGGTTAATCATTTGAGCACTGACCGTAAGTTTGGAAGGATGAGCAATTCTCAGCACTGTCCTCCGATCTGCTGTAATTGGATCAAACAAGAGTTTTGCAGGTCTGTTGAAGCCCGGCAGTGAAACACAGGGAGGTAATGTCACTACGAATTATGCAGTCCTATCCGGAGCTCTACTTTTAAAGGTCAGGATATGATGGTGGAAGCTATCTAATGAGACTTTGCAGAATTTCAAGAGTGACCATTGGTCACTTTGCCCCTCAGCAGCTCACCTGGTCTGAGTTGTTCAGGATTTTAAACTGATTTAGAAAAGATGTTGGTAAATCAACATCTATATGTATGTATATTTTGTATCATATTTGTACATGTTTGTAGTGTTGCGTTTAAGTAAAATAACTGAATTATGTAAGTATAAGTATTAATACGTATTTCCTGATTTGATGACAATTCGGTGTTTATTTGATTTAGATTCGGATTCATTTGAGTATATTGCATGTATAATCCATTTTACCATTTTTTTACACATGAAATAAACTTTCTCTCAGTTAATGCTCTAAATAATCTAGGGTGATATTTTCAACATATTTAATTTTAGCTATATTCTTTAAAATAATTAACTCAAAAATAATTTTTGGGGAAATTAGGGTACTCTTGTCGCACTTTGTTTTTGATTTACTAATAAAAACTGTGTAAGAGTCATTTGTTTGTGAATCTGATTACACTGGTCATGTGTATATATTTAATAAACAGTCATTTCTGGTGGCACCAATGGTCAGCGTGGTCAGCATGGTCAGCGTGATGACATATAGTGCCCCCCACACACACACACACACCTCATTTCCTGTCTACATTACTGTCCTATCCTAACAAAAGCCAAAAACTCTTGACTTTGTTTAGTGATATATGGCCTTTTTATTACATCACTATCAATACAGATCACAAACTCACATTAACAGCTTGGATAAAATGTTTTTTATTTGTCGGACTAGTGGCACTGATTGTTCAGCAGGATGCAATGACACCTGCCAGGTGGTTGGTGCTGTACAAATAAATTTTCATGCAGCCACTGAATCCAGCCTTATAAGATTAGTCTTTGGATTTTAGGAATCGATACCAAGGTCATTTAAATTAAGATCTGTATTTTGGACCCAGTTTTTAAATTAAAACTGATATTGTTCATCAAATGCATTAGAATATGCTGTTTGTAACATTTACTATTTGAATACTGAAAGGTAGTCAAAATTTTTATCCAGACAGACTTAGCTGAAAATTGCAATTCTTGGTAAATGAATGCCGACACTAGAGTCCATGCAGTGGTTAGCTGTTGTTAAATGGGTTTCTTCAAAGAAGTGGGTTACATATTATGTGAAACACCTCATTTGACACCTTTGTGGTAAATTAGTTTTTTCCTCTTCCAGGAAGAACAGATAACCCATTTGAAGGACATCAGAAGGTCACTAGGTACTTTTTTTCTTTCTTATTTGTATAGAATTTCACATTTTAGGGCTCCAACATATGGACCACTGTAAGCCTTGAAAAATAAGACAAAACCTCTAAAAAGCAGAACTTTCAATGTGAAGTACAGCTATTTTTACATTAACATTCTTTTTATAATGTGAGCCACCTGTATTCATGGGCAAAATGTAGTATGAAAGTATTACAGTGATAGTGTTTAAAGGGAGTATGGCATTGTTGAGAAGAGCCTTTATGGCTGGAATCAAGCTTGGAGCTGAAAATCTGGCAATTTTTAAATGGTCAATATTTCCCCCGGCTTCGTTCTCCTTGGCTTGAAGGTTTGTGCCAGGTTCCTCAGTGCCAGAAGGGATCAGGTTACAGTCCTTCAGGTCTCGCATGCATAACCAGCACACATTCTCACCATCCTGTTACACATGAAAACATTTTTAGGTTATTGCCTATATCTTGAATGGAGTTTTTGTGCATTTAGCATCAGTAAATTGTAATGTCAAATTTACACTGAGGCGGTAAACAGTATGCTATTAAAATACTCTTGTAAATGAAAGGCCCCTGGAAAGATGGTGATATAGTACACAGTTGTCTGTGTGTTGTTGTTGGCTGTGGTGTTGGCTATGATATCATTGTTTGTTGGCTCAGATTACATTTGTTTAGATATGGAGGTAAGGTACAGATGACAACAGTCAGTTGTAATGATGTCTGATTTTCAGGCCATTGATGGGCGACACAAGAGGAGAGTGTGTGTGAGGACCTTCGAACCTGAACTCTCATCAAGAGCACACACATTCATATCGCCAAAATGAGTAAGTCCTCATGTTTTTCCTTTCATATATCAAGTGTCGTCAACATGTCTTCAATTGATTGATCTCAAACAAATGAATAAAAAAAAAAATGTGATTGTGACTTTTTATCTCTCAGTTCTGACTTTTTTTCAAAAATATACAAACTCGCAATTCTGTCTTTTTTCCCCTCAGAATTGTGAGATATAAACAGAATTGTGACTTATAAAGTCAGAATTGAGTAAAGTCAGAATTTTGAGATATAAACTTGCAATTCTGAGAAAATATATCCCCCCCTCAGAACTGGACTTTATAACTCCCAATTGCGAGTTTATATCTCACAATTCTCAGAAAAAAACTTTTCTTTTTTTTATTGCGAGTTTATATCCCGCAATTCAGACTTTTTTTCTCTCAATTCTGATTTTGTAACTCTGAACTGAACGTTTATATCACGCAATTCTGATTGCCAGTTTTTCTCGCAATTACCTTTTTTATTTTTTAATTCGTAATACAATTTTCAGAAAAAAGAACATCTAAAATATGCAGTATTCGGTTAATTTCAACCAATGCTAAAGTTAAAAAGCTAACGTTTAGCTAGGTTAAAAATGTGAGGTCAGTAAAATATTGTAAAGTTTTTGAAAAAAGTCTCACCACGTCTGCAATTTATTTGATCGAAAAATCATTTCAAATAACTTTTTTCTATTTTAATATTTAATATTTAACATTACAGAGGAAAAGGTGACTAAGAAATAGGAGACAAGCTGTTGTTGAGCTGGAAGCAACTTTGATGCCTAGAATTAAAAGGATGTTTGGAGATATTTGTTTAAAAAAGAGAGAGTGAGACATATAAACAGACAGTGGCTTATGTTCTCACTGATCACATGAACGCACAGATATTCAACAGTTGAGTGGTTAAGTCTGTTGCTTGGGTTGATCTGCCATATTCCCAGTATTGGTGGGTAGACGAGGCTTCTTTGTTTCTCTCCCTCTCCGGAGATGTGTGAAGTCCGTCCAAACAACACACTGTGAATATTTTCCCTCCGTGAGTGAGCTCAGCTGAGACGCATCTCGTTCTTACATCAAACATGAGAACAGAGTTCTCGAAAAACCCGGTCATCTCCCTCTCACAACTTTCACTGCGTTGACGCAGGTCTAGTCGTCTGACTGTGAGTGTGTTTATTTATGCAAGAGAGAGAACAACCTCTCAGTTCCTCTGCACCTGTGCTGTAACTGTATAGCAAGATTATAGTTTCTGCTACATAATCTCCATTTAGTTTAAAATGAGGTCATAAGCCACTGAAGGACATTCATTACAATGATTAACCACAATTTAATACTTATAATTACAATATATATTTAAAGCAAAACAGAGTAGTTAATTAGCCTGCTCTGGCCAATAGCTGCCAGGAAAAGAATGTTTGACTGTCATATAAATGACTAACGATAGATTGATTAGTTTTTTTTTTACATTTTTATTTGAAACAGATTACAACATAAATGTAAATAATGGCACAGCAGTCTCATTAAAGTGTAAAAAAAGAGCTACATGTGTATTGACAAAATAATCAATACTGATTATTTGGAAGTATATGATATATGAAAATATATCATATTGGTTATCGGTCGATATGCAGGGATTTTTTTTAATCTGTATTGACTAATATTGCATATTTAATTGTTGGTAATTTCCCCTATTTCTACATTTAGATAAACATATTCATCATCTAACACTGACTTAAACTCAATCTAATAAAATCATAATTTGATAAAATAGACAAAGACAAAATAGTTTAGAATGTTAACATTGCGTTTATTGGTCAGCGGTTTTAATATCTCTCTCTTTCTCCCCAGATGAGAGACAGGCTCTCCATTCAATTATGAAGGATCTGGTGGCCCTGCAGATGACCAGGCGCCAGTCGGCGTCAACTTATGACACTGCAAAACCTAAACCTGTCAGCACTGCCAGCTCTTCCAAAAGAATGGTAATACATATATATATACAGGAGAACATACAGTTACCTTGTGACTGCTGTATGACCCTGTCGTGTTTATTTCTCTTCAGGAGGATGTCAGGATTAAGTTTGAGTTCTGTGGGGAAAGAAGGTGAATATGAGTTTCTTTCTACTGGAACATATATGTGTGTGTTAAAGTAAAAGTAATGTTCAAAAACACACATAAAACAACATGTAGAATGTACATTTTGAGTTTGTGGCATTTACACACAGATACACACATGCATCCTGTCTCTCAGCTCTCAGACTGGTATCACAGTGGAAAGGGAAAGGACTGTGGTTAGTCTGTGGCTGCCAGGATAGACCACAGCTATGCTAGGTGTGCTTGAAGGAATGTGTGCACTCTGCAGATCCAACTGTGTGTTTTACTTGACTTACTGGCTCAGATTACACATCTAAAGAAATCTCAGCTTCCTGTTTAATGTCCCCCCCCCCCCCCCTCTGCGTGCGTGTGTGTGTATGTTTATATATGTGTGTAGGATTCTGATGTTTGGGCGGCCTGTGCAGTTTGAGGAAGTCCAGCAGAAAGTCAAAACATTCTTCGGTCAGCAGTTAGACCTGCATTATATGAATAATGAGGTATTGATTCCTATTCAAATGCACTCACTGACACTCACTTATGTCTGATTGCTGCATTCTTTTAAGAAATACTCAGGACTGTAATATCTACTATTTTGCTGAACTCAGTTTGTATAAACTTAAAAGTGCACACAAAGGTTAACAATTATACATAAATTATAGTAAGCTAAATTTAACATTTTTGGTAGCAATTTATTTTACAATCCTGTTCCGCATGTACATACTATGTGCTTATTTATCTATGTAATAACTAGGTACTAACCCTTAACCTACCCCTAAACCATAACTTATGTAGTTACCTTATATTACCCAGTACTTTCTTAGGTAATTACGCTAAGTACAGGTACTATACAATAAAGTGCAACCCATTTTTTTTTTAATATATAGTAATTACAAAAAATTAATTGCCAACCTTTCAGTAATAATACTAATGTATGGTTCAACTTTAAGTACACACAACTTACTTCACTTTAAGATGGACAATAAAAAGTAAAATGTAACTTTACTTTTTGCATAATTTCTTTTAATAAATTACAAATTTATCTTAATAAATTAATTAAAATTGACAAACTAACAAATGAAACAAGTCAGTAATAATATTGACGTACACACAACTTGCTTCACTTTAAGATGGACATCACTGAATGCAGTTCATTAAGGGACCGTTCACACAGAACGCGTATTTGTGTTTAAAAACGCTCAGGTATGGTTTTTGGAAAAAAACGCAACATTCGGCCGTCTCGAGATGCGCTTTGAGACGTGAGATCACCGGATATAATCAGTGACCGAGACATTTCTCTCCAGGCTCTTTTTTTAAGAAACGTGATAATGACTTAAATTGTTATATAATTCGGGGTATCTGGACACGGCCACTATGAGTGCTTCCTCCACCAAGTTGCTGTCAAATAAAACAGTAGCCAACTTGCTACTGTAAACAAATGCTTGCAATGTTTGCCCTGCCTCCAGGGTCCTATGATTGGTCCACTGTTTTGGAACTGACATTGATGAGCAACGCTGTGTATAAAAGCTGGAATTCTTTTAACTTGATACGGCATCTTAAAAACGCGATGCTCATGTGCGAGGTGCTGCAAAAGAAGTGAGATGTGAGCGCAACGGTCATACACAGTCAAACCAGTAACTCCTGATCTCTTCAGTGATTCATAAAAAAACTGCATACAAAAGTTTCTGTGGATCAGACTCTGCAGTGGCTGGGCAGGAAACCCAGAAACACAGATGATAACTCTGATCGCTTGTATTCCTCATTTGTGATCTGCTTTTGATGAAGGCATAAACTAAATAAATAAATGTATAACAAGTTAATATGATTTTTTGTATCTAAATACAGATTTATTTATTTGTGTATGTTGTTTAGTGACACTTCTACTGCGTTTGTTAAGTGTGTTTGTGCACACAGCTGTCCATTCCCCTGCGTGATCAGGATGACTTGGATAAAGCCATTGATCTGTTGGACCGCAGCTCAAACATGAAGAGCATCAAGATCATGCTGTTGACACAGGAACAAAGCAATGTGAGACTTACAAATTAATATTGCATGTCAATATGAACCAGTTCCATTTGCAAAGTAGAAATTCAAATAGAATTCAAAAAGCAAATTCTAGTATCTGCTTACTAGAAAGAGGTTTAAATGCTAACACTACTGTGGGCCAGTTCACGAGTTCAAACTAATATATAATATGATTGAGCAATTTTGGTAAGCATATTTGGCGTGCTGTCCGGGGGGAGGGCTCCGAGCTCGGGATTGAGCCCGAACCCAGAGAACCCCCCATCCCAAGAATGGGATTAAATTAGATTAGAGTTGGGGTGGAGGTGGGATGCTTTATCACTGTCATAAAACAGAGGTGAGTTGTGTGTGTGTGTGTGTGTGTATATATATATATCGCATGTTGTGCTTGTTAAGGTGATTAGCTGACGAGCTTCACCTGGACCAGATTGATTATCTGATCGTGCACCCCCCGAACCTTGTTAATAAAGCATTGTTTAGTGCACAGGAGCAGAGATGTGTTGATTTCATTATAATGTGTTGTTGCACATATGATGATTTCTTGATGCTTATGTACATTTGTGTATGTGTTTGCATATGCAGGCCTCTTCTCCATCTCATCACACATTGTGTAAGCAGGTTCGCATTAAAACCTCTCAGTCCACCGGTGATGTCAGTACCGCCTACCAATCCTCAGAAACAAGAGGACGCCATCCCTCCACCAGTGAGTTTATACACACACACATATGCACACACTGCAGCACTTAACCAAAAACCCCTCTGCTTGTCTTATCAATCTCCTTGCCCCGGTCTTTTCTCTCTCATACTCTTTCATTTTCTCTCTCTCTCCCTCTGTTGTTTCTCTGACTTCCTCTGTGAGCAGTGGGTCCTCTTCCTTTTCCTGTCCACCATCACTGGCTGTTCCACAATGGCTTGCTGGCTCCCAGCCAATCAGATTGCAAGACACTATTAGCATGGTGGGCCTATGGCCTGATTTAGAGAGTGTGTATTTTAGGGGGGAGGGGAGGTTGCTACAGCTTGTAAGGACGTCTGGAGAAAAGTGTGAGCTCTGTGACTGGAGGAAAAAGCTGTTTGTTTATATTATGCTTCAGTCTCATGATTCAGCTGTTCTGCTTTTAGATTGTGCTCTTGTCACAGTGTAACACATTGCTTGGGACTTTTTCTTGTTTTATTGCGAATGCTGTGTTTTTTTTTTGAGCTCATCATAATCTATAAGAAAAAGCAGTTGGAATTGTGAAATCGAGTCATAAAAATGTGTATAAAATCATAAATCCAGAAACATATTATTGTATAAAAAACATAATTTATAACATTTTAAACATAAAACACTGAATATGGTAAACTAAACAAATTGGAATTTAGGGACAAAATACAACTAAAAAGTAAAGATTTCATAGGGACCTAAAAATGAAATTTAATGATTATTAGCAGTGTAATTTGATTAAATGTGTGCGAATTTGAACCTGTAATGGTTTGTACAGTCCTGATTTGTGCTGGTTTATTGCATGCTAACACTGCTTTAGAAAATATAAATATTATTGTGTATAAACTATACTGTGTCCAGAAACAAATACAACTGGACAAGATGGTGAAGTAAATATGATGTGAATACAAATTGTTGCATGCGTGCACTCTCTCACACCACCGTGTAGTCAGTAGGGCTGTCAAAATGGCTGAAAAACTAAATTCGAATTTTGTACCTAAATATTATCAAAATTCGAATTATCTTCAAATTTAAAAGTCATAGTTTCAGTTAGAGGGAAAATAAGCTTTTGGCTTCTCTCATGAGGCCACAAGAGGGCGCATCGAGCAAAATATTACTAATCTATGGTTCTTCAACACATAAAATAATACGACTACCTTTGAACAATTTCAAAGTATAAGTATATATAATTAAGTTGCTCAAATAATTAGAAACAAAAAGTATCATGTATATACACAGTTTAATACAAAGCATAGAAAACCAATCACAAAGAGTAAAGTTACTTTAATAGAAATAATGAAACGCAGTGGAATGGGGAGAGACCCATACCGCCATACACTTTTGAGACATGTTTTTGAAACAAGTTGAACTTACAATAATTTTAAATGGCTTTCTAAATATCCGTCTCTTTTGCGAGAAGCGAGTGCAACGCTGATAGATGTCCCTCTAGAAAATGCATAAAATATGCGTTCTGTGTGAACGGCTTGGTTTCAGTTTTGACGTAAACAACATTATCTTCGCATTGATGTTCTCTTTTTCCACAGTATTTTAAATGAACAACGTATCCAATGGGTTCAACTGGATAGGTTAAAAGAAGCATTAAAATGCAACGACACCTGCATCTTAATCGCATCTCTCATGTGCCACTGATAAGGCAGCCTGACAGACACCTAAACTTCGAATGCAACGGTTTTTATTTTAAATTTGACGATTATTCAAAATGCAATTATTTTTTTTTTTATTTTTTTTATTTTTTTTTTTGACAGCCCTAGTATTCCATAACAGAGATACATGTTTGCCACCATAAAAGTATTACCAGAAAAAATGTGTTCTTCCAAATGTTGAATTGTTAGTCATAACATTTATATCTATTGTCTTGTCCTTACATAGGCTCTCAGAACACTGTCTGGTTACGTTCCTGAGCACCAACAGCGAATCGCAGTCAGGGATCGTACACCAGCATCAACAGCGAGGGGAGTTCATACCTGAAACCAGTGACCAGTGTGTGAGTTTAAAGACATGTGCACAAATACAGTGCTTATAAAAAGTCTTCATACCCCTTCATTTTCGTCACATTTTGTAATGTTGCAGCCTTATGACAAACTACTTTAAATTCCTTTTTTCCCACAACAATCTACACTCTATACACTATAATGGCAAACCAAAACAGGTTTTTAACATCTTTGCAAATGTATTAAAAATAAAAAACTTACATTATTCCATTGCATAAGTAATCATACCCTTATCTGGGACAGTTTAAATGTTACTGCACTTCGAGTGAAGTTATCTTGTGGCAAATTCAATTGAATGGGTATGATTTGGAGAGGCACATGCATCTTAATAAAAGGTCTAACAGCTGAAAATGCATATCAGATCAAATACCAATCCCTGAGGTCAAACAAACTTCCTGGATAGCTCAGAGACAGGATTGCATCAAACCACACATCTGGGGAAGAGTTCAGAAAAAAATTATGCTGCATTGAAGTTTCACAGAAGCTTGTAGTCTCCATTACCCTTAATGGAAGAAGTTTGGAACAACCAGGACTCTTCCTAGAGCTGGCCAAACTGAGCAATTGATGGAGATGGGCTTTGGTTAGAGTGGTGACCAAGAACCCGATGGTCACTCTTGTTAAACTCCATGATCATATGTGGAAATAGGAGAAGCCTACAGAAGGACAAACATCATTGCAACACTCCACCAATCTGTGCTTTATGCTGGTGTGGCCAGATGCAACCGTGAAGACACATGAAAACACACTTGAAATTAGCAAAAAAGCACCTAAAAGACCCTCAGACTGTGAGAAACGGAGATTCTCTGGTTTGATGAACCTCAATTCCAGCCTCATTCTGTGGGGCTGTTTTTCAGCGCAGGGACTGAGGGACTCACCGAGTGGAACACAAGCTCAATGCACCGAAATATAGAGATAGCCTTAATGAAAACCCAGTCCAGAGCATTCATAACCTCAGACTGGGCAGAAGTTTTTACTTCCAACAGGGCAATGACCCTGCCAGTCAGACAGTGGCCCAGCCAGAGCCTGAGCTTGAACCTAATCAAATATTTCTGGAGAAACCTGAAAATGTGCATCTGCACCCATCCAACCTGAGAGTGCTTGAGACTTGAAGAGATGAGGAGAAGAATGGCAGGTAATTGCCAAATTCTGATATGCAAAGCTTGTCATATCATACCCAAAATGACTTGAGGCTGTAAAGGTGCTTCAGTTAAGTACTGAGTTAAGGGTATGAAGACTTATGCAATGTACTTATTTCATTTTTTTTTTTTTTGATTAATTTACAAAGCTGTGACAATTCTGTTTTTGCTTTGTCATTATGGTGTGTATGGAGTGTAGATTAATGTGGAAAAATAATTCAAAGCAGTTTAACATAAGGGGTATGAAGACATTTTATAGGCACTGTATGTCAGCGAGTACTTCAAAACTATAACAGATTGTGTTTCTGAATTTTTTATTCATTGTGTCGTAAATCAGATGTATTTTAATATATCAGATAGCATTTATATACACTTCAGAACGAAGTCTGCTAAGGCTGCATTTATTTGATCAAAAACACTGTATAAACCGTAATTAAGTAATATTTGGAAATATTATCATTTAAAACAACCAATTTCTATTTTAATATATTTTTTAAATGTAATTTATTGCTGTGATGGCATGATTAACTCCTTCTAATTTCAATGTTGAAATCCAGTTGTGCTGCTTTTCTTTTCCAGGATTCTTTAAATTAATAGAAAGTTTAAAAGAACAACATGTTAGAAATAAATTTTGAGTAAAATTATACATGTCTTTACTGTTACTTTTGACCAGTTGAATGCATCCTTGCTGAATTTAAGTATTAATTTCATTTAAAAAAAAATCTGACCCAAACTTTTGAAAAGCAGCGTTCTTATATTTGAAATATTCTATTCTATTAATTTTAAATACATGCCAGATATGCTGTGTCAGTGCTTTTAAGTGCTGGATATCACACTCTAAAGTAGAAATAAATCATCAAAATAATGTCAATTAGTAATTTGGCAACATGCTAACTTTTGCAATTACTGTACTTCCTTCAATTCATATATACATGCCTAACTTGCATATTCTCGCAGCCAGAGTGCAAAAAGAGCCACTTGTGCAGCATAGACTTTAAGTATAGAATAGGCGTCAGGGTTATCGTGAAACAGTGAGATGTTCCCATATGTATATGCATATGTTCTTTGTGAAAATTCACGCATATGCCACATTATATACCACTGCTAAAATGAAATACAGACACACAATCACCTGCAGTGCCTCCAGAGTCCATTTAACTTCCTAGTTCACCTGTATTTAAAGGTGCTGAATCGTTGGAGCAGTGCAGAAAACTCAGTGTCTGGCAGCTGTCAGTCATTGGACAGCAACTCTGACAGGTGAGGAGACTAATACAATATGAAATGTTTTTGAATGACACTGTAATGGTAAGCACCTGTCACTGTGTTATTTTTCATATAATGGTGTCTCTTGCTTCGTAGTCCCTCTCTCAGGAAACCTCGTACACACAGGCTTAAGAGTTACCCTGACAACCGACAGGACTGTGCAGGTTTGCCTCAGTAAAGATACTTTTAGTTTTAAAATCAGCTTTTCCATTGGCCCAAATATCCATCCCACCTGTGTGTTCTCCTCTTTCAGACCGGGAAAATCATGTATATGATAATAGAATATAGGAAGGAGGGACGACCCTCAGATATCATGTGTCGTTGCATCATAAAGACCACAGTGAAGGTATGAAACACTCAAATTTAGGAAGCTCACACATACACACTCCAGTTTCTCCCATGCCATAATTTATACAAATAATGCTTCTCCTCAGGTCGACGAACATTTCCACGGATCCGCTGCCCCAGGGAAACTTGTTCACGTTGGTGCCGTCGCTGCTCACTGAACGGCAGTGAGGAGAGTTTGGGAGCTGGCAGCTGGTTGATCCTCAAGCCAGTCACAGGACCGCCCAGTCCCTCACAAGTGTGAGTGTGAGATAGATCCTGATGTTGTAGAGTATGGTTGTTTATAAATATTTTAGGAATGCTTTGATGTATTTAAAATGTTGGCATTTGTGTGAAATTGTCAATTCATGTTTAATTCAGCCAGTATCTCCATATGCGTTATGTTCTTGCATGTAGCCCCTACAGCTCCTTTGACATGGCGCAAGGGGAAGTTGCTGGGTCAGGGTGCTTTTGGAAGGGTGTATCTGTGCTATGACGTGGACACAGGCAGGGAACTTGCTGCAAAACAGGTTCATTTTGACCCTGCAAGTCCAGAGACCAGCAAGGTATTACAATTTGTTGTGTTGTATTTTGTTGTGCTTTTTGTGTAGTTTTTTTTTGTTGTTGTGTGTTTTGACTTTAAATCCTTTCCTGTCTGCCATTGCAAAACATGCACTGTCGCTTCCTGTATCTGTGTGTGATTGTGTGTGCAAAGCGCCTCTTAACCGCTGTTTGGTACTAGTTTGTTGTGGTTCATTTGATCTTTTGGTCACAGCCAGCTGCCTCAGCTGTGGTTGTGTCATGACTCTTTTTTCTGCAGGAGGTGAGTGCTTTAGAGTGTGAGATACAGCTGTTGAAAAACCTGCATCACGAACGAATCGTTCAGTATTACGGTTGCCTTAGAGACCTTAATGAGAAGACCCTCACCATTTTCATGGAGTATATGCCCGGGGTGAGTTTGAGACAGCACTGACTCATCAAGTATTGGCAAAGCATCAAGACTAGACTTGTTAAAGAAATAGTTAACCAAAAAAGAACGTTCTGTCATCATTTACTAATCCTCATGTTGTTGTAAACTTCTATGCTGTTAATTTTTCAAATAAATTCCCAAAAAGAATCTCACATGGATTGTTTTTCATAAAATGACAGTTCACAGTGACCATGGGCATATGACCATGTACAGTTGAAGTCAAAAGTTTACATACTCCTTGCAGAATCTGCAAAATGTTGATTATTTTACAAAGTAAGAGGGAAGTTTACTTACAAAGTAAGTTTCAAGCCCCGGCTCTTAATGGATGGTTTTTCTTTCTGGGGCATCAGTGAGTGTTTGAATCGTCTGTACTAGTTGCATAGGAGTCCCTCAGTTGTCCTCGGTGAGAAAAAATAAACAAAAATGCTGTAAAACCAAATAATTTGTGGGACCTGAAGGATTTTTCTGAAGTACAGCAGACAGTTTAACTGTTCAGGACAAACAAGGGACTCATGAACAACTATCACTAAACAAACAGAAACACAGCTGTGGATCATTCAGGTAACAACACAGTATTAAGAATTAGGCGTATGTAAACTTTTGAATGGGGTCATTTTATAAATTCAACTATTTTCTCTTGTGTACTACATGTAAGCATCTTTTATGTGAAATATCTTACTCAGGTCAGTACTAAATAAACAATAACATGCATTTATATGATCCCTCTTACTTGGTAAAATAATCAACATTTTGCAGATTCTGCAAGGTGTATGTAAACTTTTGACTTCAACTGTGTTTGATTTAAAATAGGCAGTAGAAAGTGTAATATTATGAAATATTATTATCATTTAAAATAACTTTTTTTGTTTCAATATATTCTTTTTTTTATTATCTTCCTGCTTAATGTTTTTGTGAAATCATTGGAACACATTTTTATTTGAATGATTAAAAAATCTTTGTAATCTTATAAATGTTTTACTTTCACTTTTGATCAATATAATGCATTCTTGCTGAATAAAAGTTTTAATTTCTTTCAAAATCTTGACCCCAAACTTAAATGGTAATGTATTTAAAATGTATCTGTATATTTCTGAATGCATATGATGACTTTTTGTGAGAAATGGATGAAAAAGTCTTATTCAAAGATAAAAATTTGCCTCTGCTGCAACTCTCAAAATTGTAAATTGTTTAAAATAACAGATAAAAATAACATATAGGGTTGGAATGATATGAGGGTGAATAATCGATGACACAATTTTCATTTTGGTGGTTTAACACAGTTAATGCTTTCTATTGTAAATAAATAATTTTAATTGTAAGGGTTATAATGTGTCATCACACCCCTGTTTGTTAGCAAAACTGTGGTTGTGATGTAGAGTTTGATGTGACTCACTGGTGCTTTGGTCTTCGACCCTCAGGGTTCAGTCAAAGACCAGCTGAAGGCTTATGGGGCTTTGACAGAGAATGTGACACGCAAGTATACCAGACAAATTCTGGAGGGCATGTCCTACTTGCACAGCAACATGATTGTCCACAGGGACATCAAAGGTACCGTTTGGGATTAGACCTCACATAGTCAAATACTGTGTATGTTTTTTTGTCTGCTATTTGAAATGCAATTCAAATAAACAAAAGTGTATTATATTGTAGTGGCTATTTGAGTAAACATTTTGATATTTTAATAATTTTTGGATCAACTATTATAGCTTGCAAATCTTCTTATATAACGAGGAAAACTGGATCAAAGATCTTTCGGTCCATTGCATGCTAACAGCTCTCCCTGGTCACTTTCTCCGGTGCGTTCAGGTGCTAACATCCTGCGTGATTCAGACGGCAATGTGAAGCTGGGAGATTTTGGTGCCAGTAAGCGGCTTCAGACCATCTGCATGTCCAGCACTGGAGTCCGTTCTGTTACTGGAACACCGTACTGGATGAGCCCAGAGGTCATCAGTGGAGAGGGGTACGGCCGGAAGGCAGACGTTTGGTGAGAACAAGTTTTTTTTTATGTAATTACATTACATAAAGTGCACACATCTTTATGTAATGTCATTTTTCACCATTAAGATCCAGTCTGTCACATTTTACTGTAAATGTTTTTTTTTAAGCAGACATGATTGTTATCCATGCTGCAGAGTCTAAAAAAGCAACATTCTCTTAATATTAGGAACCTATCTTCAACAAAGAAAGATTTATGAACAAATGTTGAAGTAGGGGACAACAATTTGGTTATCTTTATTTACATTTACATTTAGTCATTTTGCAGACGCTTTAATCCAAAGCGACTTACAATTGGGGAATACATAAAGCGATAAATCTTATTTCCTTAAGAAGTGCACTGATTCTCAGTCGGTGGGCGTGGCTTAGTTGCTGCTCAGGGATTCCCCCCATAAACTGATTGGACAGTCTCCTGTCAGGTCAGGAAAGCATTATTATTTACTAAAAATCACCTCATAAGAGTAAGCTGGGAAAAGTTTTGTGTTTTGGTAACACTTAAAGCATTTATGTATAAGGCATTATAACGGGTTATTAAATTTATAATGCACTAAAATTATTCATAATGTGTGTTTTAATACATTATATCTTTTAAATAAATAATTATAACCAAATTTAAAATGCATAGTGTAACAATGAATGGATAAGTTATAATCAGTGTTGGGTAAGTTACTTTCAAAAAGTTATTAATTACAGTTACTATACTGAACAAAATTATAAATGCAACACCTTTGTTTTTGCCCCAATTTTTCATGAGCTGAACTCAAAGATCTAAGACTTTTTCTAAGTACACAAAATGCCTATTTCTCTCAAATATCGTTCACAAATCTGTCTAAATCTGTGTTAGTGAGGATTTCTCCTTTGCAGAGATAATTCATCCACCTCACAGGTGTGGCAGTCTTACAGCAAGAACAAAACTGATCAAAGATCTTTTGGCCATGAAAGTGTTATCATTGGGTGCAAGTTAGCTCGTATGAGTGAGCTGGAAAGTTAAATTTCTTAATCAGGATATTCATTTATTTAGCAATAAAAAATATTTATAAGCATCCATAAAACTAAATACGTTTACTTGAAGCAAAATTACAAAGCATATTGAGAATATTGTAACAATTTAAACAAAAATCAATAATTTTAATTGACACCTCTGGAAACACCTGGAGAATGTTAAATAAATAATATCATGTAACCTAACGGGTCTTTTTTCTTAAACTGTTGTGTGAACAGGAGTCTAGGCTGCACTGTGGTGGAGATGTTGACAGAAAAGCCCCCGTGGGCTGAATTCGAGGCCATGGCAGCCATATTTAAGATTGCCACTCAGCCCACCAACCCCCAGCTGCCCTCTCACATCTCCGAGCACACTCGGGACTTCCTCCGCTGCATCTTCGTGGAGGCCAAGTACCGGCCGAGTGCAGAGGAGCTGCTCAGACATCCCTTCTCCCAGATCGTGTGCTGAGGTGGCCATCTAGTTGCTTCCACAGGTTAAAACCCCAATTTTTTTCTTGTTAAAGAGTGATAAACTCTGCTTCAGAGGCCATCTGCAGCACCCAATCCGAGTGTCGCCTGGATTAGATCACAGAACTGGTTTATTCTCTATTGGTTTGAAATGTGATGTCTTTGGGACAGCAGGGGCGCTACAGGACTTTCATGACGCACATGCTCTTTATTACATAAATAAACAGATTGATGGTGTCACAGGATTAGCAGCTGAAACAAACTTGAGCCACTGAGCTGCTTCAAACCGAACTGTTTCTTACAACAACTGCCATATGTGCTTTCTAAAGCCAACAGGGTCAATCTCACTGACCGCTGAACGAGTTTTTCAGACATCAAGAAAGTCTCCTAGTAATGAATGTTTCATACGGTCCACGGCAGAGTTATGAAGTCAGTGTTTTTATGTGCCATTTCCCCTTCCACACGGATTCCCGTGTGCGCCCATTGTCTCTATGACTCCAGGCACTTTGTGTTAAAGCAAACGTAATAATTGTGTCCCGGTTTGTTCCTGCCTCTAATGAATGAGGGTCATATGCACGTCAGTCTTGAAGGGTTTGCATTCGTGATTAATCGTATATATTGATTAATCTTCATAGAATTGCACTTCCTTGATTTGCAGTTTGTAAGAACTGTTTTAGTCTGTTACAGAAAGCAGCTTCTTCTCGTTTTTTGGCTGAGGTCAGATGCCGAGGGTCGGGGCATGAGGTTATAGTGTTACAGTGCTTGAAGTGTAATACGTAGTTTTGTACCGCAGTAGTGCCTTATAGTGTCCTGTAGAGAGCAGCAGTGAGTGCAGTATGTAAAATGTAGCTAATCTATAGTATTCCTATAGTGATGATGAGATGTTCAATTGGGAATCTCGTAAGGGGCATGTTATCGGTTATTTTGTGTCTGGCGAGATATCGAGAGCACATTAGGCTGTATATTAGTTTTCCCTCCAGCCCTGCCAAAGAAAACGTGCTCAGAAAATATTGTGCCTTAAGTGTCTTATGGCAGTATATTAGACTCATTTGGATCAGATGCACTTTTGAATATGAATGTTGAATATACCAAATTGTTCATTTGTTACACAGAATGTGAAGCTTTTTTCACTTTTATTTATGTCCCAATGGTCAGCCATTTTTATATATGTATGTGTATAAATCTATTTTTATACAGTGACTCTGAACCGAGTTATGCTTTTAGGAACAACCGATGAGTTAGAAACAAGTATTGTAACAGCAGCTGGTTTTGCGGAGACTACAACATGATTTTACATGTGTTTATTACTGGCTGGAAATTGAGCTCTGGCGATTTATGCTGTGCCCGATCTGTGTAAATTACAAGTTTTCTTTACTCGTGTTTATCGTGTGTCTGTTTCGGTCTGCTTTTTCACCCAAGGATATCTGGGAGAATCTCATGCAGACAGGATTTAGATGCAGGTTGTCACAGGAAGTGACTAGTGCCTTGAATCATTCTCAGAAATGCATGTACACACAGATATTCACATTTGCTGCCACTTAGGAAGGACTTGCACAGATATTTGCCTCTTTTGAATTCAGAGTTGCAGTGTTGGAAAGAAAAATAAGAGGTGGAAAAGAAAGATTTTGATTTTATGTTAAGAAAATGAAAATGTATTAAGGTTGGTACACGACCATTCAGAGTTTCAGGTCAGTAAGATTTTTGTGAAATAAATGTTTATTTAGCAAGGACGCATTATTTAGTCAAAAGTTACAGACAAGATTACTTATAATGTTACAAAAGATTTCTACTTTCTCAATTTTTGTTTTTAACTTTCTATTCATCAAAGAATCTTGTCAAGGTTTCCACAAAAATGTTAAGCACCACAACAAAAACATTAAAAACAAAATGTTGAGCATACAAGCAAATCAATATATAAAAGGATGATTTCAGAAGGATCACGTGACACTAAAACTTGGAAGTAAATTCCGTTTTGCCATTAAAGTAATCAAATCAAAAACAGATATTTTTAGGTGGAAATAAATGTACATAACATTACTGTTTTTGGTGTATTTTTGATCAAACGCAGCCTTGGTGAGTTTAAAAACATTTAAAAAAATCTAACTGACCTTACTGATAATTCAGAATTATTCCAAATGCAGGAAGTGTTATTATACTGAAAGTACGTACGTGAGACTGGGCATGTTTATGAGGATCTAAGAAAAATGTGTGAAAAGGCACTATGCTTTCTTTGGAAATGTATCATGGGGTATTGCTCAAGTGAAAGGGTAGGTGGATGCCAGGGCTGAATTTCCACCCAGCTTGACGACTTTGTTTAGCTCAGGGTTTGAGTGACAGGTGTCCGTCATACGGGCACACCAACACTTGACCGCAGGACCGCTTGTCCTTCTTTTATATTGTTTTGAAAGTATTTTGGCCTCCTCAAAAACTGTTGAATGGCTCAAATATGATCTCAAATAGCTGCTAGTATTTGTTTCGGCAGCTAAGAATCAGTATTGTATCAAAGATTGAGAAATGTTTTAGAGAAATGTCAAAGTTAAGTCTAGTTGAGAACCCTGGGATAAGCAAAAGAATACGAGCCAATAGGTTAGATACACAATATATGATTGTTTATGTATCTTGACATGAGACTTGCAGTGCAAAGTCCAGTGTATCAAATATTTTCAAATAAAACAATATGCACAAAACCACATATTTAATGTAAAGTGTGCTTGTTTTTAATCTTGAATATATGGTATAGTTTTCAGTGTCCTAATACCGGTTATATGTGTTTGTTCATGATTCTTGCTAACAGTGTGTTTCTCACCATCTGTCTTTGTCTGTTTGGAGTCAGTCTAAGCCAGTCACAGTACTAACTGCTTTTCTCTGTGAATACACACCATTGTAGCATCAAGGAAAGGAGCGACTGAATTTATAGCGCTTCCTCCCCCTCTTCTCTCTGTTCAGTGAAACATTATGTTCAGGCAGGAATAAAGAAGTGACTTATGTGTAGTCTAAGATGTACATTATTTCTTCACTGCGTTTCCCCCCCCAGCATTTACTGCAAGCATTCAGGTGTTATTGTTCACCATCTAGAAAGTAAAAGTGTTTTTCTGGTGTATGTTGTTAGACCAGTTGTGACCGAGAAGGAATGCATTGCTTTTGACTTCATGTGATAATCTTGTATTTGTAGTGCACTAATGCTGCAGGCATAGACACCAAAGGAGTTCATTAGAATGACCGGTTTGTTCTTTGTTTTTCATCATCTGTTATTTTTTTATTAAGATTAACAAGATTAACCATGCAGGTAATTTAGCAGGTTAATTGTCATTTTTTTAAATTACATTTGTTGTTTCAATAGCTTAGTTTTAATAAAATTCATTTGTCACTGTATAAAATGGTAGCTAGTGTTACATATACTAGTCTAAAGGATTACTGCACCCCAAAATGAACATATGGGTTTGGAAAGACATGGGGTAAATTATTAATGACAAAGTTTTCATTTTGGGTGAGTAACCCTTTAAGTTTAGTTTTCCAATATATGTAGTTTTAGTATTTTAGGGCTGCCAAAGTTAATACATAATACTGATAACATTTATACAATTTTTCAGGCCTCTATATCTCAAATCTACCAACATTTTCATGTGTAATGTGGGCAGGCTATAAACATATACAATACAAAAATATTTATATTTTTATAAATATTTATAAAGCTTGTTTTTAGTTTTTTATCATTTTATTTTTGTATTAGATTTTTTTTCCCCCGTCTTTCATTTTATAATTGTATTTTTCTTTAGTTTTTCCAAGCACATTTTTAATGAAAATATTGTCATTTAGTTTACCAAAAAGTTCTAATGGAATAGTTCACCCTCTGTCATCATTTACTCGCCCTCGTTTCTTTCCAAACCTGTTTAACTTCAGAAAGAGTATTATACAGGTTTGGAAAGACACGAGGCGTTCTTAAAAATATTTTATGTTCAACATAAGAAAGAAACTCTTACAGGTTTGGAACAACATGAAGGCGAGTCAGTGATTAATTTTTGGGTTAACTATCCCTTGAGTTTAGTTTTGGTTAAGAACTCTAGTTCACAAAACATTCGCGTTTGAAGCACAACAAATGTCACTTGTCCGCTTCTAAGCGGAGCACCTGGCTGGATTTTTTTGGTGAAATTTGCTTGTGTCCTGGACTTTACTAGTTGTTTTGTTAGCCATGATTGCCACATCTTTTAAATTTGTATTCCTCCAATTCTATTACACACAGTTCGATTCACATTCGGCACACACACATAAACAAGCGTAAACACTCACAAACGGAGTTTGGCAGTTCAGTGCAGTCTCAGTGCAGTCTCCGAGTCTGGTTGTGGCTTTGTCTTGGCTGATGATCAGTCGGTGGAAACAGCATTAGGATTCTGCTGTTCGCTCCTGCTTCATTACACTGGAGACATGAATCTGCTGTTTGACGCCTCTCAAACCTGAGAGAGCGAAACAAAGCACGCCAATAAACAGAAGAGACTGACTAACTCAAAAAATGAGGAAGATTGGAAGACAGGACAACTGGACATCTCTATGGAAAAGCTTCTCGTACACTAACAGACTTTCCTCTTGAACTTTTCATCTCTCTTGAATGTTTGGTCTCAGACAGACATTCCCTCAGTTACCGGGGCTGAGGCAACCACAGTCACCCCTGCAGATATTTATTAGCGGATCGTAACATTGGCCCTACATGTTAGTCCTGACACTAAACACATCAAACAGCATAAATTACAGCTGGCCTTACAGTGGAAGCACTCTTTCAAAAACATAGTGCCATAAAAGGGTCATTTGTATTCCAGTCGCCCTGCAAGTCCAACCACCCAAATTGATAATTTAAGTGAGAAATGAGAATCAACATGAGTTTTATCTGATGCCTAGTTTGTTCACAGTTCTATATTATCAGAACATTTTATTCAGACTTTCTAATCTGAATATTTCTGATATGTGTTTTTTGTAACTTTAGGAACCAATTCTGACAATTAACTAACTAGTTGCTTATTAGAATTCATACTACTCGTATATTGGCTGTTAATTAATACTTATAAAGCACATATTACTGCCTTATACTGCATGATCAAATTTCAGATCCCTTAAACCTGCATTATACCTACATTTGACAACTATATTACTACACTCTTAAAAATAAAGGTTCCAAAAGGGTGTTTCTGCAGTGATGCCATAGAATAAAATGTTTTGGTTCCCAAAATAACTTTTCAGTGATCAGTTCCTAAAATAACCATTTTGAAGAACATTTAAAAAATCTAAAGAATCGTTTCTGCATTTGAAAGGTTTCATGGTGTTCTTCATAGAAAATTGATGCCAATAAAGAAGCTTTTTTTAAGAGTGAAACTGTTAATAAGCAGTAAATCAGGAGTTTACGGAGGCAAAAGTATTAGTGATAGTGAGAATTGGTGCCCTAACTAAAGTGTGACTGTTTTTTATTACTGAATTTGTGTTTCACACACCTGAAGCAATATGTTTATTGCTTTTATTTTTACATCTCGGCAGTAAAAAATAAGCAACACAATAAGAGGAAATCATTCATGCAGACAAATATATATTTGATATTTTTGAGTTTTTTAATTGCCTGTACTTATTACATTTTCTTTATAGACTGATTAGTGTTTACATTTTAAATTTGCTGATCGATAACTGACAGATGATTCTTCATGCATAACCAGACTGGACCGAGCTGTTCAGCCGCACAAGTCTTGATCGCAGCAGTGGATGTTATCCCCAGGTGTGCAGGACTCTCACATGTGCGGACAAAGAATGTGCTGGAAAAAGACATTCGTATTTTAAATACATCCTTTACATGTATATAATTATATGTACACACACACACACACACACACAAAAAGGCACAAAAGCTGTCAGCCTGTTTAGTACCTAAGAGTATTGCCAAGGTAAGTTTTGTAAACAACTAAAATACACCATAATCTAATGTAGCCAAGGTGACTCAGCCATATTAAATACTATACAATATAATATTTAACAATTTAGGTTACTTGACATTTTTAACAGTGTATGTATATATGTGGCCTGCCATTTTTTAAACTACAATAAATCTACCGCTGTATCTGCATCTAAACAAGCCTCATTTATTTTACAGAGGGTCAGAGCTGTAGTTTTGCATAATAGCTCCAGGATGAGGACAGGTCTCGGCACGTACCGGTGGCCTCGGTCCTGCAGAAGTTGGCAGATGAGGGGCATTCGGTTATGACCTTGCAGTTGTCACCCACACATGTGAAGCACTGGAGGGAGTGCACTGCACAGAGAATAACAAACAAATCATGAACTACTGTGACACATACATGTTACACGGGATACATTAGTGTTTAGCACAGTTAACACACCATTTCCATCCCTACTTCTCTCCTCATAGTACTGAATTCCAATCCAATCATCAGTAGTATAAATCGCAGGCAGGTCTATGCGCTATCTGATATTCAGCAGTTAGAGATGTTAACTCACCAGTAGTGCTGCACACGAGCATCAGGACCAGAACGCAGACCAGAGCCTTCATGATTTCAGCTTTAGCAAACAATTTTTGAAGCAATACACAGGGTGTTAGTCAGTGTCTGGAAAACTGCTAGAGTGTCTTCGGTTATATAGTCTGATGGCAAAAATGAAACCGGTTATGGTGAGAGTATGGCATGATGGCTATGTTGCAGTGCAGGTTGGGATAATTCAATACCTTTGGGCTAAATAATGTTATTGGCTACAAATGACATTAAATAGGTATTTTATGCAAGTATTTTTAAACAAAATAAAAAAAAGATAAATAAATGAGAAACACCCTTGAAAATACCCTTGAAAACTTACTTGCTATTTGCAGCATTTTATTGCCACAGCAGAGACACAAGAAAATGTCCGGAGGTGTTTTTTGTTCTGAAAAATTCAATAGAATCTCAATAGATGTCTTTTCCTTTGTGGCCAGATTCAGGACCTGTCAAATGAAATATGTTCCACATACTATATATATTTTTTTTTCTGGGGCAAAATTCCGAACTGTATGAGTCTTAAGCCCTGCAGAAAAAGATGACATTTGATCTATCAAGATATGTTCAGAATTTAAGCTGTAGCTTGAACAGAACATATTTCCAATCCAACATCACTGATATTTGCGCATATACTGTACTTCTAAAATTTACTATAATACATTTGACCTGAAAAGCCTTTTATCTGTTCAATAAAAGTTTTATATGAGTACATTATTTGATGTTTAGAGGATTCAGTGTTAAAATTATAACACTCTTATCAACCTCAACTGTCAGCAGATTTGGAACAGATCATAAATATATGTAAAATGCTTTTGAGTTCACATGTTCAGAAATTTTGAGAGTAAACTGGTTTGGCTTGCTATGAAAAAATAGATATGTAGTTACATTTCTACAAATGTAATGTAGAATGATATGAAGTTTCTCTGTCCTTGCAGTTGTTTTATATAATACTTTATATATTTAATTTGATGTATATTAAATATTTATATTATATAATATTATTTTAGTAACACTTTATTTTAAGGACCAATTCTCACTATTAACTAGATGCGTATTATTAGCATGCATATTACTAAGCATACTGGCTATTAATTAGTACCTATAAAGCACATATTAATAACTTATTCTGCATTTTCATATTCAAAACTCTTTAATTCTACCCCATACCTAAACTTAATAACTACCTTACTAACTATTACTAACCAGCAAACCAGGTGTTTATTGAGTCAAAAGCTGTAGTTATTAGTTTGTAGTGAGAATTGGTGAGAAAAGACTGATCGAAAGGTCATGTGACACTGCAGACTGGAGTAATGGCTGCTGAAAATTCAGCTTTGTCATCACAGGCATAAATTACATTTCAAAACCATTTATCAAACCATTTATCAAAACCATCTGTCCTTTATCTCTTGCATTTCAGATATGTTTAGTATAAAATAATAATATATTTATACTTATTTGATACATTTATTAGCAAAATGTCTACGCTACACTTCCATACACATGTCACGTAAGCTTTTCAAGGCAAGATTTTCAGCAAATATTGACTCAGATTTCTTTGAGTTTCAAAGTCATTGTATGACGACTTGAAATACAGCAGATGAGGCATATTGTCTACTTTCATGATGTTGTGTTTAGTATTATTTATGTAAAATTATTGTATTTATTAATAATTTGAAATAGCTTTTTTTTAGCTTTTGAAATTTTATGTAATATTTGTTAGCTTAAATTTCTAAAATGCTTAAATTTTTCTGTTTTGCTTAAATTAATTTTTATTTCAGTTTTAGTTGTAGTTGTTTTATGTACAAACATATATATATATATATATATATATATATATATATATATATATATATAAAATCTTATTTCAATTTACAATAATTATTTTTATATTTTATTTAACAACACTGTCTTTGAGTGCTTTTTTTTAGCTTCCATTTACATTTTATGGCCGAGAGCAGCTCAGGCATTTTTCAAACTACCTTCTTTTGTGTGACATGAGACTTAAGTGATTTAAGTCTTATAAAGTCTTTTATAATTTAAGTCTTATAAAGACTTAAATTTCATTCTGAGTGAACTATTCCTTTAGTTTATACAACTCGCACTGGTTAGCTACCAAAGTTAAATGTGTCAAATCTTCTGGTTACTTGATTTTTCTGGTAAACAGATATGAATCAGCGGTGCTGAAAAGTGTGTGTGATGTTCCCAGATCAGCACAAAAGAGAGCGGCAGACTCCTTTTATAACAGAGTTACGTAATCACCCCACTGTTCCGTGACATCATTAAAATCCCTTTTGGAACGACAGGAAAAACTCTGACCGAGTAGCAGAGGAACTCCAAATGAACTCAGAAAAGGTACAAAGCAGCACTTTTTATGGGGTGAGACAGAACCGTCAGATATCAGTGCCATTACAGTCTGTCTCTGTGTGTATGTGTTCCAGCAGTGGCATGAATAGGATTTTCTTTGACTGACTCTGTGCACCCCACACCAGAGACACTGAGAGAATAGAGTGAAAAGAGGCAGTCGGAGACTGGGTGGACAAGCACACACAATTCCGGGCTAACATACACACCACCTGGCCTTTGCCCTCCCCATTGGACCCCCTCTCTCTCCCCCGCCTTCTCTATAAAAACCCGAAGTTCACCCACACTCTATCTCATTTTCCTCTGGCATGGAGCCCCAGCGAGTTTTCTCATCCTACCGAAAGCGTTTCGGGACATCGGGCGGCTCCCCGTCCATGGGGATCACCAGCCGCCTCAGCACGGGCCGCCTGTCCCTCCACAGCAGCCCGCTACCTGACCTCCAGCCCCATCACCCTGTCCACCTCGCGCCTGTCCCTGGGCGGCGAGCGGCTGGACTTCTCTGCGGACTCCCTGCTGAAGGCCCAGTACCGGGAGACGCGCACCAATGAGAAAGTGGAGATGATGGGGCTAAATGACCGCTTCGCCAGCTACATCGAGAAAGTGCGCTTCCTGGAGCAACAGAACAAGATGCTGGTGGTGGAACTGAACCAGCTGAGAGGGAAGGAGCCCAGCCGTCTGGGGGACATCTTCCAGGAGGAGCTGAGGGAGCTCCGCAGGCAGGTGGACGGCCTCAACACTGGTAAAGGCAGACTGGAGATTGAAAGAGACAACCTGGCCTCAGACGTGGCCACTCTTAAACAGAGGTAAGGACAGATGTGTTGTGCCCGTTTAAAGTGCCCTCCCAGAGTTTTGAGCCAGGTGGATATTGAATGGAATTTTCCAATAAAATAAAATAAATAAATACAAATAATAATAATAAAATAAAAATGAATAAACAAAAATTATAATTAATAAAATACAAAATAATATATAATTGTATCTTGCACCTTGTTTGTCTAAAACATGTTTCTGACTAGGGTACAGGTTATATAGTATATTATATAATATATAAATATTCAACCAAATATAAAAATCATCAAATGATCAAATTAATATTTTTCACAAATTGTTTTAATGTATCTGGCAGATCTTTAATTATAAGGATGGATGGATGGGTGGATAGATAGATAGATAGATAGATAGATAGATAGATAGATAGATAGATAGATAGATAGATAGATAGATACATAGAATATTTAAAAAAATGAAGACATTAAGACAAATATAGGACAAAAATACATCTATTTTATAATTAAATTAAATTAAAAATGTAAACATAAACATGATAAAAATGCATATACTATTGAAAAAATACTGTATATTGTTTTTATTTTAGTGTGCACAAGAAGAATACAGAGCAAGACTGTGTGATTTAATTTGCAATCAAATAGTTTTTAAATTCAAAATTGTATAAACGTTGATCTTTAGAGTAACTTCTGTTGACAATACATTTACATTGATACAATTGGCAGACACGTCTATTTAAAGTGACTTGCACTGCATTCAAGCCTGTGAGATCATTTATCAGTTCACTTTCAAAAATACAAATAAACCCAGTGAGAAACCAAAACTGATTTGAAACAGAAAAACATGAAACACGATGAAAACAACTGAGGCTGAATAAAATAAATGCAGACTACAATTTGTTAGCCTAACTATCTGTTCAAGCAGAAATATGAGTGAGATCCTGTCCTGTCATCTCTTCCTTGATTACAATAGTATCAACACTTGTGTGTACTATTGTGACACTGGCTTCTTTTATCCAACTGAGAGATGTAGTTTATATGATTATACAGCGTTTTGAGCAACAGTTCAGTCTGTATTACACACGATGAGAAATATGTGCTGCTCCAAAACACAGAATACATAGAGAGGTGGTACTGTTATTTATGTATAGGCTATATTTTTTTTTCCATGACTTAACATGCGAGTCATAATATTAGTGAATATATTATATTGTAGTTTTATCTCTCACCCCCCTGGTTGAGAAACACTGACCTAAAGCGTGATCTTCCAACATTGTCTTCGTGATCGATCTATTAGGCATCCCTACTCTAAGTGATGTTTAAAAAAAAAACACACACATTCGTTTCTCATTTATTTGAGAATTTATTTGCTGATTTTTACTTTATTTAAACAGTGCTTGACGCAGAATTGCCGCTGATATTAAAGTCAAAGTAAAACACGCAAGGCGCTTACAGGGTATTGTAATGTAACTCCCCATCGTGTGTAATAATGGGAACATTTCCTCACTGTCACAACCCTAGTGCTTGAGCGCCCCCAAGTTGTGTTTTACTGTAACTTCAGCTGCTCCAGACATGTGAGCAAAAGCGCCAATCTCATTGGTCGGATAGTTTTGATGCGGCGTCAAACCAAAAACGAACCTGAAGTTTAAAAATGGCAGCTTTTATGGCGTGGCGTTTTAGTGTCGGTGTGCACACTCACATTGGCGCCCTTTGTTTAGAGGCGTTAAGCGTTGGCGAATAGCTTGATTATCGTCCGTGTTCACCTTCTCTCATTCGACCCCACGCTGCCTATCTTTTCATTCGCTGAGTGGTATGGGGGCAGGGAGGGCACAATACCTCGTACAGCTTCCACAAAGACTGAACACTTCCAGTTCAGATGTCCTGTTGTTAGAGAAGAACCAAATTTTAACCCAATTCCAAACCTTCATACCTTCCATACTGGAATCGGTAGCAACCGGTGTGTTTCCCATACCAGATCATTCAGAGACCAAATCTGATTCAAGATTCAAAGCGAAATGTTCATTAGAATCTCTTAAAACAAAACTGACAGGAAAATGCTTTTTTCTTCCAATCACTAAACGTTATTGTATTTAATGCAATTCTCTATTTAATATCTATTGAAACATTAGTAAAATTTATATGAAATAAAACTGAAATCAGAAACCATGGTAACCAAGTCAGTTAAAAGGAAAGTTGCATTAGGACTAAGTTGTGCATTCAAATTCAAAGTGATTATTTTTGATGTACATGCATTACCTTTATTTGCATGCTCGAACTAGACACTGTTTGTTTGGAATTGTTGTGGATATTGATGTATGTTAGGTGTAGCTGCTCAGTTTAGAAGGGTGTGTATGAAAGGCAGCGCATCTACTCCACCCCGTGGGAAAGAGCGGTAGCTGCAGTGTGTGTGTGTGTGTGTGTGTGTGTGTGAGCAGTTAATGGTGCATGAGTGATCTATCGAACCCTGTCCAGCCCCCTGCTGCAGGTCTCACCACATCATATAGGTCACTATATGTGACCTGTCTCACCACATCATATAGGTCACCTCCATTATGAGCCTTTCATTACATCTGTCAAAACTGATTTATCATAAGAAACTCTTTAGAATACACTTTGAGTGTAGGGGAAATTCACAGATCTCAGAACATAATATGTATTATATTTTGACTTTATGGGGATTCTAAGACCGTTATATATTAAATGTCCTACTTATAGGCTATGTATACATATTTATGCATTTAGCAGACACTTTTTATCCAAAGCGACTTTTCAGGCTATATATTTTTGTCACTATGTGTGTTCTCTGGGAATTGAACCCATTACCTTTTGCGCTGCTAACGCAATGCTCTACCACTGAGCCACAGGAACATATGAGTCTCTTATGCTGCATTTATTTTATTTAAAAAAAACGTTAAAAGTAAAATCAGTACTTTGAAATATAAAATTTTAAAATGTAAGATGTTATTACATTTTAAAATGCAATTTATTCCTCTCATGACAAGGCTGAATTTTCAGCATCATTACGCCAGTCTTCAGTGTCATGATCCTTCAGACTAGGGGTGCGGAGGTGGAACATTTCTAGTGAAATTGAAAGCTTTCCAAAAATTCCTGGAAAGTTTGATTTCTGGAACGTTCCGAAATTTACTGGAAATGTTTTATCTTTGCAACTCGATTCAGAAATAGTTATAATATGCTGATTTGATGCTCAAACATTTCTTATCAATGTTGAAAACAGTTGTGCTAAGATTCTTGTGGAAACAGTGATGTTTAACAGGACTCTTTGATGAAAAGAAACTTCAAAAGAACAGTATTTATTTACAACATAATTAATTTGTAACAATGTAATTTTTAATTCCCAACAATTTGCTGGGAAGGTGTGTTTTTTTTCTCTTAAATGATTGCTTCAACAAAAAAAAAAAAAAATATATATATATATATAGTTTATATTCCTATATATATTTTCAAGAGGGCAAATACTCTGGGAGTTCTTTGGGTCCCGCAAATCTTGAATATGTGGACAACTATTGGTTGTAGAAATTAGGGTAGAGCCCTTTTGTTTTTTTTTAGATATGTTTTCTTATCTGTCCTCCAGACTTCAAGATGAAACTGCCCTACGGAAAGAAGCAGAGAACAACCTCAGCACCTTCAGACAAGTAAGGACCACTCCATTCCCGTCTCATTCACGGATCATAAATAAGTTATAATATTTCTGTCATGAATTTCACTTTTGATTCCAGGATCTGGATGAAGCAGCTCTGAACCGCGTCCAGCTGGAGAGGAAGATTGATGCTCTGCAGGATGAAATCAATTTCCTGAAGAAGGTCCACGAGTGTGTTTATCTCCACTCTCTCCACACTATACCTCCATCTGTTAACTTTATCCCTGTCTCCTTTCATTTTACTCCAACTGGCATATCTGTCTTAAATCTGTTCATTTAACCTGGCTATTTGTAGCTATATCAGATTCTGATGGGCTTGTAAGGCCCGGCTCGTCGACCAAATGACGGCAGTGGTTCAGCGGGTGAAGGCCTTTTATATTACTGTCTTTCCTTTCACGACACAACAAGATTAAATGGAACACTTTTTCTTATATATTTTATCTCGTTATTTCATCTGACTCCATAAATGAAAAGGTTTTAATGATATCTGTGCATCATTAAAATATGAACGAATGATTGATTATTCTTTTCAGCACTTTTAATACTTTATCCGCTCAGATGTAAAACTATATCAGAGGCCCTGTTTTCACAGGTCTCACGGACACAATCTGGTCCAGGCCCGGTCATCAATCAGAGGTAAATTATGGTTATGTATCTAAGATTTGCCGTTAATTCACACGTACACAATCAGAGACATCGAATAACCTTGGAGCCTCAGAACTTTAGTTCAACTGTTTACTTCAGTAAATGTTTCTTGGCCACTATTAGATATGTTAGCAGATCAATGTACCACACTTGTAATAGTTTGGATTGGTCAAGTACTTGTTTAAAGTAACATTAAATCAAAAGTCAGAGGTATAGGCGTGCCAGTTTAGTCTGATCAGACGGCATTCGCCGTCCCTAAACGAATTATTTACCACCTCTGCATCCAAGTAGACTTGAAATGATGCCGTATATTAGCTCGCTAAAACTGGACGCAGGCTTGCGGAAATATACGAATCCACTAATCTATTAGGAGAAAGCAATCTTAGAGGCAGTCAGAATAGAATCAAACGTTACAATTTATTGACCAGGTAATCGAAGCAATAATTCAAAACTCCAATGTTACAAGAATAGAATCATCAGTTAACCATAAGAATTTGTAGAAACTACTACCTGGCAATGAATAATTACACACAGCGATTGTGTGGGCAGTCAACCTACAGACGCCTAGAACTTTGTGTCACGTTTCCTTATAAACCCAGATAATTCAATAAGCCCACCAAATGGTGGTATCTTGTTATTATAATTAGACTTTAGAATTTGCAACCAAATGGCTTCTTGGTATCCTGTGGCAGAGAATACTTATTTACATACAGGAGGTGGTTTGAATAGAAGATCAGGGAGGGCACACCTTTAAGTTGTACTACACTTCTCATACTTTAGAACTTCTTTTAGCTTTTCATTATGATTGGGAGAATGAGACCATTTTACCAGGCGCACTGAGACATTTCAAATGATATCAAACATGTATAGTTACTTTTTGTACATACATTACATTGCATGGGTTTTCAGTGAGTTCTAGGTGAGGAGGAGAGGGGGAAGAAAGAGCAAGGGAAGATGATGAGACCGTAAATACAGGTGTGAACTACACTGTGTGTTGCGTCTCAGATGCTGCTGTTACATATGCAAGAGATAGTTTTTGTTGATTCTCAGGAGGGCCTTTTGTCCTCTCGACAGACATACTGGCACCAGGCTTACAGGCCCGATTCTAAGAATACTCTCAGAGCTCCTAATTTAGCTTAAACATTTATACGTAGGAGTCTTAGCTCAAGAGTGATTCAGGACCAATCTAAGAGCAACTCTGAGCAAGGAAAAGGCAAAAACGTTTATCTAAGTGAGGAGGCGGGCCTGACCCCGTTGCTAGGAATGACAGTCTTTTGAAGACTGTGATTGGTTGGTTGTCCAAGAAGGAAATAAAAGAGCACTTTTAGGGTCTATTATAAGCCCTCACTTTGAAATTACATGTGTAATTTTTCCTGTTTTACCATACTCTCTCTCACAGACACACACATTATATTTGTATATATATTATTTATTTTTTATTTACCATGCTGTCATATTTAAAAAAAAATTAAGAAATGAACAGCGACATGCTGTCTAAAGTGCTATAAATGTTTGTGTGATCACTTTGCTTAATGAAGGTTGTGACAGATCCAAATCATCACTGCTGCATAGTTTTTCCAGTTGCCAAATATGTTAATGTGAAATTACGTCCATTTAGCGCTATGGCATTTCTGCGAAGTGTCGAGATGTTAGTGTGTCTCAAATCAGATGGTCACAAACATGATCTAATGTAGGGCTTCTATTAACTCACTGTCATGCATTGTGTGCAACACATTTTTCTTCCTCTGTGTTTACCATTTTCTCCCCTGCTAAAGAAACTCTTAAGTCTTAAATGTCCTCATTCGTACTCTTAACAATTTTGGACATTTAGACCTCTTTAAGAAGTTAAGATGCTTTCTCAATTACTTTTTCTTTACTAGGATCTTATCTTTAATTTTAAGAGGAAACACCCACATTTCTAAGAATTTTCTTTGAATTTTGTTACTAGGAGCAACTCTTAGCACTAAGATTGTTCATGAATCATGGGCCCTGATGAGATCAGACACTATTATATATTCACCTGTAAACTTCTCTCACTCCTTCACCCTTCTTCCTTACTCGGTGTAGGAGATGAATGAGCTTCATGAGCAGCTGATGGCCCAACAGGTTCATGTAGATGTGGATGTGTCTAAGCCAGACTTGACCACTGCCCTGAAGGAGATCAGAGCTCAGTTTGAGACCACCACCTCAATATACAGGAGACTGAGGAGTGGTATCGCTCAAAGGTTACAACACACACACACACACACACACACACACACACACACACACACACACACACACACACACACACACACACACACACACTAAGCATGTTGGTTTTATGGTTTAGGGGACTCTCCATAGGCGTAATGGTTTTATACTGTACAAGCTGTATGTGCTATTGCCCTACACCTACCCTACACCTAAACTTAGCCCTCACAGGAGCGGTGCATTTCTATTTTCCCTCAAAAAAAACTCACTCTGTATGATTTATAAGCGTTTTAAATTATGGGGACACTGTAAATGTCCTCATAAATCACCTTCTCCTTGTAATACCTATGTCATACCCATGTCATTATACAAATTTGTGTTCTCATAAACCACATAAACATGCCCACACATACACACACACACACACACACACACACACACACACACACACGTGCATTCTCTTTAGTGGATTTTCTCTATTAGAAGATTTTAAGTGGGGAATTGTATTTGTAATATAATGTTATATAATAAAATGTTTCTACACCTTTTTAAAATAATAAATAAATAATACTAATTATGATTTATTTCATTAGTTTGTTGATCTGACTGATGCAGCCAACCGTAACGCAGAGGCTCTGAGACAAGCTAAGCAAGAGGCCAACGAGTATCGTCGACAGATCCAGGGCCTGACCTGTGACCTGGAATCTCTTCGTGGATCTGTAAGTATTCACCAAACTTATTCAGAACAACAATGACAAATTCAGCCATGACTGTAGAGCGAAGTACTTGACAGCAAAGTCATCATCCTCTCAAAACCATTTCAATCTTCTCACTCTGTCTTTAAGAACGAGTCCCTGGAGCGTCAGCTGCGAGAGGTGGAGGAGCGTTTCGCCATAGAGTCGGCCGGTTACCAGGACACTGTGGTCCATCTGGAGGATGACATCCAGATGCTGAAGGAGGAGATGGCCAGTCACTTGCAGGAGTACCAGGATCTGCTCAATGTAAAACTGGCTCTGGATATTGAAATTGCCACCTACAGGAAGCTGCTCGAAGGAGAAGAAAGCAGGTGACGAGAGGAGAGTAATGGCATCGGCCACAATAATTAGAGGTAATAAATTCAAATATGATTAAACAAATATCTTCCACCTCTTCTAGAATCACTGTTCCAGTGCAGAACTTCACCAACTTACAGTTTAGAGGTGAGTGATTCATCATCCATAATCCTGCTTGAATGAAATGTCTTTGTTTAATCATTTGTGTGTGTGTCTGTGTTTTGGTAGACACCAGCTTTGACACTAAGCTGACTCCTGAGGCGCATGTGAAGAGGAGCATAGTTGTGCGAACCGTTGAGACTCGCGATGGAGAGGTAAACACTTGGAGGTGCAAGAAAATGGACACCCAGTTTACATGAATACACATCTACTTCATCACCAGCTGATGACAACATTTTCTTTTCCAACAATTTCACAAAAGAATTAAATGAACAATTCCTTCATTCATTTTATTAATTGATTCATTCTTTCATATATTGCATTGAAGCAGAAATGTCCACAATTTTGGGCCAAACATCAAACTTGATTGAGGACCATGGGCCAAAAGGAAATGCTGCATTATATCTAAAACTGTATTATTTTAGTAACACTTTACAATAAGGACCCATTAGTTAACGGTAGTTAATAAAAATATAAAATAAACAATATTAATTGTTTGTTCATAATATAAAAACATTAAACTTTAAATTGTAATATTATAATTATATGTTGAAATGAACATTAACTAAGATTAATACATGGTCTAGAAGTATTTTTTGTTAGTTCACGTTAAAGGGATTGTTCACCCAAAAATGAAAGTTCTGTCATTACTCGGATTTCATCAAAAATATCTTAATTTGTGTTCCAAAGTTGAACAAAGGTCTTATGGGTTTCGAACGACATGAGGTTGAGTAATTCATGACAGAATTTTCTGGGTACAAAACTGTCCCTTTAATGACCGCAGTTAACTAATACTAATACATTTTGTAAAGTGTTACCATTTGTTTTCAACCAATTTTATCTAGATTCTCTAGATTTCAATGAAAACCCAGCTGATGAAATGAAAGGTCATTAACTGATTTATACTTAAATCAGCCAACTGTAGCCTTGGGCATTTCTGCATTACAGATTTGTATATATATGTATATATATATATATATTATTTTGTTCATTGTTTTCTGTTTCAACTAAAACTAACCTATGCAATCTCTCTTTCAAAGATCATTAAGGAGTCCACCACGGAGAGGAAGGATCTGCCGTAATCAGTCTCAGACACTGGATTGGATGCAACTGAAGAGTTCATCACTAACGCTTCTGGATGCTGTGATCAAATATGTGTTTTCTTGCCAACTTTCCCTGCTTATTCTCTCCTAGTTTATAAAGTTCCTGGGAACTATATTCAGTTATATTAGTCACTATAAGCAATAAGCAACTGCGTTTTGATCTCTTTCTGTCCCTGGGATTCTCTCTTTATCTTTTTTTATTTGTGGCAAAGAGTCTTTGCATGATATTAGACTAGTTTATCGTCGATTGTGCCATAAAAAGTCATGGTTGGACAGATGAAAGTAGAAAGTATAGAACAAGATGTAGCTAGTGGTCAGACCGGGTGCACGGGAATATAGTATTTTGTCAAGCACAAACTGTAGAGAATACATTCTGAAATGTAGTGTAGTCTTTATGTACTAGATGAAGGAGAGCGGGATTGAAAGTTTTGAATCTAAATGGTCAGTATTAATGCAAGGTAGAAGGTATTTTTTTTGAGCATACAAGGAAATCAGCATATGATTTCAGAAGGATCGTGTGATACTAAAACTTGCCATTAAAGTAATTCAAATCAAAAACAGATTTTTAGGTGAAAATAAATGTACATAACATTGCTGTTTTTGGTGTATTTTTGATCAAATGCAGCCTTGGTGAGTTTAAAAACATTTAAAACAATCTTACTGACCTTACTGATCATTCTGAAAGTACGTACGTGAGACTATGCATGTTTATGAGGATAAGAAAAGTGTGTGAAAAGGTCTAGTTGAGAACCCTGGGATAAGCAAAAGAATACGAGCCAATAGGTTAGATACACAATATATGATTGTTTATGTATCTTGACATGAGACTTGCAGTGCAAAGTCCAGTGTATCAAATATTTTCAAATAAAATATTATGCACAAAACCACATATTAAATGTAAAGTGTGCTTGTTTTTAATCTTGATTATATGGTATAGTTTTCAGTGTCCTCTAATACCGGTTATATGTGTTTGTTCATGATTCTTGCTAACAGTGTGTTTCTCACCATCTGTCTTTGTCTGTTTGGAGTCAGTCTAAGCCAGTCACAGTACTAACTGCTTTTCTCTGTGAATACACACCATTGTGGCATCAAGGAAAGGAGCGACTGAATTTATAGCGCTTCCTCCCCCTCTTCTCTCTGTTCAGTGAAATATAGCGCAAAGTGAAAAATTATGTTCAGGCAGGAATAAAGAAGTGACTTATGTGTAGTCTAAGATGTACATTATTTCTTCACTGCGTCCCCCCCCCCCCTCCAGCATTTACTGCAAGCATTCAGGTGTTATTGTTCACCATCTAGAAAGTAAATTGTTTTTCTTGTGTATGTTGTTAGACCAGTTGTGACCGAGAAGGAATGCATTGCTTTTGACTTCATGTGATAATCTTGTATTTGTAGTGCACTAATGCTGCAGGCATAGACACCAAAGGTGTTCATTAGAATGACTGGTTTGTTCTTTGTATTTCATCATCTGTTTTTTTTAGATTAACAAGATTAACCATGCAGGTAATTTAGCAGGTTAATTGTCATTTTTTTAAATTACATTTTTAATTTGTCGTTTCAATAGCTTAGTTTTAATAGACTTCATTTGTCACTGTATAAAATGGTAGCTAGTGTTACGTATACTAGTTTAAAGGGTTACTCCACCCCAAAATGAACATATGGGTTTGGAACGACATGGGGGTAAATTATTAATGACAAAGTTTTCATTTTGGGTGAGTAACCCTTTAAGTTTAGTTTTCCAATATATGTAGTTTTAGTATTTTAGGGCTGCCGAAGTTAATACATAATACTGATAACATTTATACTATTTTTCAGGCCTCTATATCTCAAATCTACCAACATTTTCATGTGTAATGTGGGCAGGCTATAAACATATACAATACAAAAAAATTCTTTATAAAGCTTGTTTTTAGTTTTTATAATTTATTTGATGAATAATTCTTTCATTTTATAATTGTATTTTTCTTTAGTTTTTCCAAGCACATTTTTTATGAAAATATTATCATTTAGTTTACCAAAAACTTTTAAAGGAATAGTTCACCCTCTGTCATCATTTACTCGCCCTCGTGTCTTTCCAAACCTGTTTAACTTCAGAAAGAGTATTATACAGGTTTGGAAAGACACAAAGCATTCTTAAAAATATTTTATGTTCAACATAAGAAAGAAACTCTTACAGGTTTGGAACAACATGAAGGTGAGTCAGTGATTCATTTTTGGGTGAACTATCCCTTGAGTTTAGTTTTGGTTAAGAACTCTTGTTCACAAAACATTTGCCCAACAGCGTTTGAAGCACAACAAATGTCACTTGTCCGCTTCTAAGCGGAGCACCTGGCTGGATTTTTTGGGCGAAATTTGCTTGTGTCCTGGACTTAACTAGTTGTTTTGTTAGCCATGATTGCCACATCTTTTAAATTTGTATTCCTCCAATTCTATTACACACAGTTCGATTCACAATCGGCACACACACATAAACAAGCGTAAACACTCACAAATGGAGTTTGGCAGATTAGTGCAGTCTCATAGTCTGGTTGTGGCTTTGTCTTGGCTGATGATCAGTCGGTGGAAACAGCATTAGGATTCTGCTGTTCGCTCCTGCTTCATTACACTGGAGACATGAATCCGCTGTTTGACGCCTCAAACCTGAGAGAGCGAAACAAAGCACGCCAATAAACAGAAGAGACTGACTAACTCAAAAAATGAGGAAGATTCTCCCCTGCAGATATTTATTAGCCGATCGTAACATTGGCCCTACATGTTAGTCCTGACACTAAACACATCAAACAGCATAAATTACAGCTGGCCTTACAGTGGAAGCACTCTTTCAAAAACATAGTGCGATAAAAGGGTCATTTGTATTCCAGTCGCCCTGCAAGTCCAACCACCCAAATTGATAATTTAAGTGAGAAATGAGAATCAACATGAGTTTTATTTGATGCCTAGTTTGTTCACAGTTCTATATCATCAGAACAGTTTGTTGAGACTTTCTAGTATGAATATTTCTGATGTGTTTTTTGTAACTAGTTTTGGGACCAGTTCTGAGAATTAACTAACTAGTTGCTTATTAGCATTAATAATACTCGTATATTGGCTGTTTATTAATACTTATAAAGCACATATTACTGCCTTATACTGCATGATCAAATTTCAGATCCCTTAAACCTGCATTATACCTAAATTTGACAACTATATTACTACACTCTTAAAAATAAAGGTTCCAAAAGGGTGTTTTTGCAGCGATGCCATAGAAGAACCATTTTTAGTTCCCAAAAGAACCTTTCAGTGATCAGTTCCTAAAAGAACCATTTTGAAGAACATTTAAAAAATCTAAAGAATCGTTTCTGCATTTGAAAGGTTCCATGGTGTTCTTCATAGAAAATTGATGCCAATAAAGAAGCTTTTTTTAAGAGTGAAACTGTTAATAAGCAGTACATCAGGAGTTTACTGAGGCAAAAGTATTAGTGATAGTGAGAATTGTTGCCCTAACTAAAGTGTGACTGTTTTTTTATTACTGAATTTTTGTTTCACACACCTGAAGCAATATGTTTATTGCTTTTATTTTACATCTCGACAGTAAAAAATAAGCAACACAATAAGAGGAAATCATTCATGCAGACAAATATATATTTGATATTTTTTGAGTTTTTTTAATTGCCTGTACTTATTACATTTTCTTTATAGACTGATTAGTGTTTACATTTTAAATTTGCTGATCAATAACTGACAGATGATTCTTCATGCATAACCAGACTGGACCGAGAGCTGTTCAGCCGCACAAGTCTTGATCGCAGCAGTGGATGTTATTCCCAGGTGTGCAGGACTCCTGTAGTGTCTCCTGTAGTGTCCTGTAGTGTCATCAGCAAACTTAAAAATTTGCATTGAAGTACAATGTGAAACACAATCATTCGTTATACAGAGTACAATAATGGTGACAGTACACATCCTTGTGGGGCCCCCACACTTATTGTTTTAAGACTTGAAAGTATATCATTAATTTGAACTACTTTGGGTTCTGTTCTGCAAAAAATCCAAAATCCAGAAAGCAAGGTGTTGAATCCCCAATTGCTTCAACTTATCAAAAAGTTTAACTGGAATAATTATATTAAAAGTGCCGATTTATAGTCCACAAAAAGGACTCTGACATAAGTATTAGGGGCTTCAAGATGTTGCAAAATTGAGTGGATACACAGAGCCACAGCATCATCAACCGACCTATTAGCCTTATAGGCGAATTGGTGAGAATCCAGACAGATTTTAGAAATTAGATACCTAAGCACCAATCGCTCAAAAATGTTCATAGCAACTGAAGTTAGGGCCACTGGTCTGTAATCATCTAAGCAACTAATATTCGACTTTTTCGGCACTGGAATTATAACAGCTGCTTTAAAACATGCTGGGACTCTGCATACTCTTAATGACCAGTTAAATATGTCAGTGAGTACTGGGGCAAGGATGAACGCACACCACTTCAATGTTGCAGATGATATGGAGTCAGGGCCTACTGCCTTTCTGCTGTTCTGCCTCTGCAGCAGATTCCTGACTTCATATTCCTCTATTTTAAAAGAAGGACTTATAGTACAGGGCCAGGAGGGCATTAAATACCCTTGAAAACTTGTCTAAAATAATTAACTGCTATTTGCAGCATTTTATTGCCACAGCAGAGACACAAGAAAATGTCCGGAGGTGTTTTTTGTTCTGAAAAATTCAATAGAATCTCAATAGATGTCTTTTCTTTTGTGGCCAGATTCAGGACCTGTCAGATGAAATATGTTCCACATACTGTATTTTTTTTTTTTTTTTCCTGGGGCTAAATTCCGAAGTGTATGAGTCTTAAGCCCTGCAGAAAAAGATGACATTTGATCTATCAAGATATGTTCGGAATTTAAGCTGTAGCTTGAACAGAACATATTTCCAATCCAACATCACTGATATTTGCATATATACTGTACTTCTAAAATTTACTAAAATACATTTGAACTGAAAAGCCTTTTATCTGTTCATTAAAACTTTTATATGTGTACATTATTTGATGTTTAGAGGATTCAATGTTAAAATTATAACACTCTTATCAACCTGTCAGGGTTCTGTCACTTCGGTCTAGTGTTATTCGTGGTTTTGTGACAGCCCTGATACTCCCATCATGTCCGCGTTTTATGTGAGCGGCTTAGTGTGCTCGAGTCGCGCGCTCTCTCGTCTGCGTGCCTTGTTTCATGTTGGAGCGTGGTGTTTGGATCCCGGCACTCACGTCTTGAGTTTTGGTCACGTGACGGGGTTCGGACACTCGCGCTCCATTTTCTGTCATTGTGTGAGTGCGCGGTCTCGAGTTCGCTCAGCACCGCGCACTCTTGTCCACGTGTGTTTTGTTGTGTTGCACGCAGTTCGTGTTTCTATCGGCTGCGTGCATTTGTTACATATTGTGCTGTGTGGCACGCAGCTTGTATATTCATTGGCTGCGTGCTTTCATGTTGTCATGTCTTGTGCGAACACGTGGCTTATGAGTTTTCTCATTAGCTGCGTGTTCATGTCCTGTTTTGCACATGGCTGGTGATTTGTTTGCTGGCCATGTGCTTGTGTTTCTGTTTTGTGTGAGTACGTGGCTTCTGTCCTAGTTTTCTGTGTGCCACATGCTCTCATGTCAATTTGTCTTGACCCCTGAGGGATTTACATTTTTCTAACTCATAGTAGTTATATTATACTATGAATATAATCAATATGTGATGATTTTTATGGGATTGTTTATTAAAGTTTAATTACAGTGCGTGCTGGGAGTATAATGCTATGAGCTGTAACTGATGTGAACTGAACTGAAACCACAGAGGGGTAGTTTGAAGAAGCTACAAGCACATAGAAAACAAAGAAGTACACACTGTGAGAACATTCTGTACCAAGGACCCAAAGGGAACAAAGGGAGAAGAATGTTGGAGGAGCGTTGGACGGTTCTGGCAGCCAACGAGAAAATGACACAAGTCGACACAATATCTATAAATACTTTGTGAAATATTGCCCTGGTGTTGCTTCTTTGTAAGACTCTTGTCTGAGAGACAACCCAGCGCGCTGTTCTGATCAATAAATTTCAATACTTTGACTTTTGAAGCCTTCCTTCGATTTTTGATCACGCAGGACGATTTGAAGTCCAACAATTTGGTGACCCCGCGACGTGATCGAAGAACAAGGCTGTAAACCTAAGGGGCCGTTGAGGGCCAATTCCGGGACGGAACGCATTTGAGTTCAACACACGGTACCGAATAAAAAAGGTAAGCAGAAACCTGTTAAATCCAAATTCTGCAATTGGACATTCTAAATTTATGTGTTGAATTTGAATTGTATTCTGTTCCATTTAAAGAAAATAAAAAACAAGTGTTGATATATATTGATCAGAAATTATTGTAAGTACCGAGGGGTAACCAGTCCACCCGGTCAAGAACTGAGGGGTAACCAGTCCACCCAGTCATTATTGTGAGTACCGAGGGGTAACCAGTCCACCCGGTCAAGAACTGAGGGGTAACCAGTCCACCCAGTCATTATTGTGAGTACCGAGGGGTAACCAGTCCACCCGGTCAAGAACTGAGGGGTAACCAGTCCACCCAGTCATTATTGTGAGTACCGAGGGGTAACCAGTCCACCCGGTCAAGAACTGAGGGTAACCAGTCCACCCAGTCATTATTGTGAGTACCGAGGGTAACCAGTCCACCCGGTCATTTATTGTATAGAGAGTGTTAAGACTGTAAACAATTGTATACATTTGACAGTGACAGAGATTAAATTAAAGTTGCGGAGGGCTCCCAAGTGACACTAGGTTGCGGAGGGTTTCCGAGTGACAGAGATTAAAGTTGCAGAGGGTTCTTTGTGACAAATAGGCTGTCAAAAATTACCCGAGTGACATAAAAAGGATAAAAGATTGCGGAGGATTTCCAAGTGGTATTAGACTGCAGAGGGTTTCCGAGTGACATAATTTGAGTGATGTGCCTAAGAATTGAATGATCATTATTGTTGTATATTTTTGCCATATGGAATTGCTGTGTAAATTGCTGTAGTCGTTTTATTTGTGGTGTTGGGTTATTATTTTGCATCTGTTGAATGAAATGTTGTTTTTGTGATTTGTTGATAAAAGATAAAACAGTTTGATTGTACATTTAAAGAAAAGGGAACAAGACCTATTTGTGTCTTTCTCGCTTGAGCTGTGTGTTTGTGTGTGAGACAGAGAGAGAGAAAGGAGGGGCCCAGTGTGAGTGAGAGGCAGAGAGAGTAAAAAAGGTGGGGGCTTTTTGACTGTGTAACAGACTTTAATAAGAGGTATCTTTAATTTCTCTATTTGTTTTGTGTTACCTTTGAAATATTTGTATGTTAAACATTGTTTAAGGATCGCATTATTTCCGTTGTTTAAGGGGGACTTTTATTTTGAAACGAAATCTGCTTTTCACGGAAAAGAGAAATTGTATGGATGAAGTTCGAACGCTTAATGATGGCAACTCGTGCACAAAAGGAAGGTTTATAAGTTTATTCAGCACCCCGAAAAGGCATAAGGTTTGTGTTTTTGTATACTGTTAGTTAAAAGCCAGTGCTTTGGGAAAATCGCTGAACATGTCTAGTAATGTTAATATACATTTTGTATCGCTTTATTCAGCTCTTACGGTGATTTCTGGAGTAAAAAGGAGCGCTAATAAAACTTCATGAAACATCAGTAAAGTGTTGGCCATCATTCGGACGGGGTCCGCTACAGTAAGAGCTTCACCTTCGCTGATTCAGATCCTCGCTGCACGTGCTGACTGACGGTTTCAACGTGACGAAGGTAAATGGATTGCAGTATGTCAGAATTGGCGTGATGGTCTACGGAGCTGAGACGCTGTAGTCAGCGAGTTCATTATGGAAATGGATAAGGACAAACACGAATCTGAAAGCCTGCTCCAGACAGAAACAGAAGGGGAAAAGGATATAAATGGAGCAGTTAAACGTAAAGATAAAAACACTTCAGAACTTCAGTGTCATGTACAAGACAGTGAAGAACTCCCTCGACGTTCAGAACGTCCACATATGCCTACGGATAAGATGCTTGCTTATCAGAAAGATGAATGCTGTAAGAAAGAAAAAAGGTTGACAACTTTATATGAGCAATGGAAGTTAGATGCTCGTAAAGCAAGACAGAGCTTAAAAACAGACATAACTGATAAACAGCTGGCTGAAATTGCTGACTCTCTTGAGGACAAAAAGAACTGTATTCTGAAACTCTTCAGTGACATAAGGAATATGTTACACCTGCTGCTGTTTTAAGACGTAAAATAGATGCATGTGAAGCTGTGACCAATGATATCGTCAAAATTGTGTATGACAGAATGACAACTGTAGATGGCGAGTTCGATGCAGAAAGAGAAAGGGGCCGTCTACGTGAACTTTTAACACATAGTTATGCTCGCTCTATATATGGTTCTAGTGCTTCAAAGATGAGCGTCAGCAGCCATTCTGGATCTTGTGCAGCAAGCAAACGTGCAGATGCAGAGGCGGAGCTGGCTGCAAAAGAGGCTGAATACAAGATGATGCAAACAGAAAGGCAACAAAAGGAAAAAATAAGAACCTTAGAAGAGCAACTCAGAAGAGAGCTAGAAACTGAAAGGTTTGAACTAGAACGGCTGCAGGTAGAAAAGGATATGGAGGTTGCTCGTGCCAGATTAAAATCGTATGATGAAGAAATAAAACAAGAGACAAGAAGTCAGTCGACACAGAATGAACATGAAGAGCAGAGATACAAAATGTCACATCAGCAATGCAACATTGTCCAGTCAACCCCTCTCAGTGAAGTGTCTCATCTTGCTCAAGCAGTTCAGGACAGTATAGCCATTAACAGGTTACCGGTACCTGAGCCTACAGTGTTCAACGGAGACCCTATTCAGTTTGTAGACTGGAAAGCATCATTTATGTCATTAATAGATAGAAAGGGAATCGTAGCTGATAAACTCTATTATTTAAAAAGTATGTGAGTGGCTCAGCGCACAAATATCTCGAGGGCACCTTTTATCGAAATGATGAAGAAGCCTACAAAGACGCTTGGGACAAGCTTAATCAAAGATACGGCCAGCCCTTTGTCATTCAAAGAGCGTTTCGTGAAAAGCTGTCTAAGTGGCCTAAGATACAATACAAAGATGCAGAAGGATTGAGAATATTTTCAGACTTTTTGAATGCCTGCTTGCAAGCCATACCTCATGTTAAAGGTCTGGAAATATTAAACGACTGTGAAGAGAACCAAAAGCTGGTACATAAACTCCTGACTGGGCAGCTTCCAGATGGAACCGTCAGGTCACAACAGCCCTCATGGATGGAAAGGAGTTTCCAAGTTTTCATGACTTTGTAAATTTCATGTCAACAGAGGCAGAGATCATGTGTAATCCCATCACTTCTTTATATGCTCTTCATTCTCGCGAGTCACCTCAAGATAAAATAATCTCAAAGGAAATCAAAAGAAACAAAGCAATTGTCTTTAAGACTCAAACAAGTGTAAACAATGACAAACAAACTGCAGTTAAAGAACAGTTAAAAGCACAGTGCGTGTTGTGTCAAGATGACAATCATCAACTTCATAAGTGCCCGAAATTCATGGAAAAGTGTTTGAAGGACAGAAGGGCCTATGTCAAAGATAACAAACTCTGTTACGGGTGTTTAAAACCAGGTCACTGTGCTAAGGAGTGTCGTCGTCGACACACATGTGATGTATGCAAATTGCGACATCCCACATGTCTTCATGATTACAGCTATGACAAGGACGGAAACAGAGAACGACCATGGCCCATGGCAAGCAATGTGCATGCACTTGAGAGTGAAACAACTAATGCCATGTCACTTAATATCACAAGCGAAGGTCAGTCAGTCATTACATCTATGATTGTACCTGTATGGGTGTCATCAGTTAAAAATCCATCCAATGAACAGCTCGTTTATGCTTTGTTAGACACGCAGAGTGACACTACTTTCATTGATGAAGAAGTTAGTAAGGCACTGCAAGTGGCCAGTCACCCAGTGAAACTCAAACTAACCACAATGATTGGAGACAATGTGATCATTAAGAGTAAAAGAGTATCTGATCTTCGAGTAAGAGGTTACAATTCACCAGTACATATCAGTCTCCTCCAGTTTACACAAAGGAGTGTATCCTGTCAATCGTGATCACATACCAACGCAGCATAAAGCAGAGAACTGGAGTCATCTGAAGGTGATCGCAGACAAAATACCACCACTTCTAAGTTGTGAAGTAGGTTTACTGATCGGCTATAACTGCCCCAGAGTGTTAGCTCCCAGGCAAGTCATACTAGGTAATGATGAGGAACCATATGCTATTCTAACAGACTTAGGATGGAGTATTGTGGGCTGCTCTGCACCAAGTATTAATGAATCAATAGGATTCAGTTTTTGTCACAGAATAGCCACAAAAGAAATACCAGCTCTGACACCTGTGGATGCAGTTCGTATGCTCGAGTCAGACTTTAAGGATGTCACAGCAGATGAAAAGACAGTCTCACAAGAGGATATCATGTTCCTAGACAAACTCAAGGAAGGAATAAGGAAAAATGCTCAAGGACATTATGAAATGCCTCTTCCATTTAAGCAGAGACCATACTTGCCTGATAACAGAGAACTTGCAGTCATCAGACTCAATCATTTAAACAAGAAGTTCTGTAAAATGAGAAATACAAGACAGACTACGTTACTTACATGAATGACATCATTGACAAAGGAGATGTTGAAGCAGTGAATGATGATGCAATTAATGGTGAAAAGTGGTACATACCACATCATGGCATCTACCATCCAAAGAAGCCAGATAAGCTACGGGTTGTTTTTGATTGCTCCGCAAAATTTAAAGGTACAAGCCTCAATGAACATTTACTACCTGGACCAGATATGATAAACAATCTCACAGGAGTCCTTGTAAGGTTCAGAAGGCATCCTATAGCAGTAACTTGTGACGTTGAGAAAATGTTCCACCAGTTTCACGTCCAAGAAAATGATCGTGATTATCTGCGCTTTTTATGGTGGAAGAATGGGGACAGAAATTCAGTGCTTCAAGAATACCGAATGAAAGTGCATCTTTTCGTGCAGTGTCTTCGCCGTTGCGCAAAACTATGGACTAAGATATCTAGCCAATGAGTACAGTCAATCACACACATTAGGCGCTCAATTCATCACTAGAGATTTTATGTCGATGATGGAGTAACAAGTGCAGAGACTGTAGAAAAGGCGATCCAGTTGACAAAGGAAGCACGAGCTGTGTGCAAAGGGTGGTCTTCGACTTCATAAGTTTGTATCAAATGACAACACTGTTTTGCAGAGTATACCAGCATCAGAATGTGCTGTTAACTTTGAAACAAAAGATCTCACATTCAATGACATGCCGCTTGAGAGAGCTTTGGGTATTCATTGGAACTTACAGAGTGACAGCTTTAAATTTCATTTGCCACTAAAAGGTCAACCTACGACACGTCGTGGCATACTGTCAACCGTTGCCTCTATATATGATCCTTTGGGCTTTGTAGCTCCATATGTCCTCAACGGCAAGAGGATCCTGCAAGAAATGTGTCGCCAAGGTTCAGGATGGGATGATCCGCTCTCCCCTGCACTCAGTCCACGGTGGGAGAGATGGCAGGATGACTTTGTCAATTTGGAAAAGGTGAACATACCACGATGTTATGTACCTGCTGAATTCGGAAAGGTTGTGAAAACCGAAATACATCATTTCTCTGACGCGAGTACCTGTGGTTACGGTCAGTGTTCTTATCTGAGAATGATAAATGTGAAGGATGAAATTCATTGCACTTTTCTCATTGGCAAAGCCCGGGTTTCTCCTTCAAAGATTATTACTATACCGAGATTAGAGTTGAGTGCAGCTGTGGTATCAGTCAGAATGAGCAATATGCTCAGAGAAGAGCTTAACCTCCCGAATGTCGACGAATTCTTTTGGACTGATTCAAAGGTGGTTTTGGGTTACATAAATAATGACGTCCATCACACATTTGTAGCCAATAGAGTCCAAAAATACGTCAAAGCACAGAACCTAAACAATGGTTGTATGTCCCGACGGATCAAAATCCAGCAGACAATGCTTCTAGAGGGGAACAATAAATGAGCTGCTCTCGCCTAACTGGTTCTCTGGTCCCTCATTCTTGTGGGAAAGGGAAATAACGACCTCAGATGTTGTGCTGGATCTCCCAGTAGGAGACCCAGAAGTAAAGAAAATTCAGACATTACAAACAAAGACAGAGGAAAGTAAAGATCTTGTAGACCATTTGACAAAGTTCTCATCTTGGTCTAAAACTCTTAAAGCCATTGCACGCCTTCTGGATTAAGAAGGATAAAACAAATTTACCGGCTTCTGCAAGTGAACAAGAGGATGCTAAATGCTTGATTCTAAAAGGAGTACAAAAGCAAATGTATCAGAACGAGATTGATATGTTGAGTCAAGGAAAACAACTTCCAAGTCACAGTAAACTTCATCACTTGGATGCCTTCATAGACAAGGATGGTATGATCAAGGTGGGAGGTAGATTAAGTCACTCATCATACTCTCACTCATTTAAGCATCCACTGATCCTTCCTAAAGAGCATCATGTAACAGAGCTGATAATTGCACACTGTCATGCAAGTGTAAAGCATCAAGGTAAAGGTTTCACGATTAATGAAATCAGATCGTGTGGCTATTGGATACCTGGAATAAATAGAGCCGTCATCTTACATTCGCAACTGTGTAACTTGTAGAAGGCTGAGAAGATCTGCTGAAGGACAGAGAATGAGTGATCTTCCCTCAGAACGTAGAGCCTTCTTCACCTTTTACGTTTTGTGGTATGGACTGCTTTGGTCCTTTTGTGACTAAAGAAGGAAGAAAACATCACAAAAGGTATGGTCTGCTTCTAACATGCCTGTGTTCGAGAGCTATTCATATAGAAATGTTAAACGATATGTCCACAGATGCATTTATTAACAGTCTAAGGTGCTTTATTGCAATTCGAGGCACAGCACGGCAAATAAGATGTGACCAAGGTACCAATTTCGTTGGCGCAAAGAACGAGCTGAACTCAGCACTGCAGGAACTTGATCCAGAAAGGCTCACTACTTTTCTTGCAGATAAACAGTGTGACTTTGTTTTGAATGCCCCCCATTCCAGTCATGCAGGGGGTGTATGGGAGCGGCAAATCAAAACTGTACGGAGCGTTCTTAACGCTACCATAACCCTTTCATCAGGCAGACTTGATGATGCTTCATTGCGCACCTTGTTTTATGAAGCCATGGCAATAGTCAATAGTCGCCCTCTTACTGTTGACAACCTGAATGACCCCAAGAGCTTAGAACCGCTCACACCTAATCATCTGATTACCATGAAATCTACCACAGCCCTACCACCACCAGGAAAGTTCATAAGAGAGGATGTGTATATGAAAAGAGATGGAGACGTGCAGTACCTTACTGAACAGTTTTGGAGCAGATGGAAAAAAGAGTATCTTCACAACATCGCTGCTCGACAATGCTGGCATGCTCCAAAAAGGAATTTTCAAATTGGTGACGTGGTCATGGATATCGATGAAACCTTACCAAGGAGTGAATGGAGATTAGGAAGGATTATAGAGACTATTCTGAGCCCTGATGGACTAGTAAGAAAGGCTAAAGTAGCACTTGGTGACAAAAGACTAAACAAGAAAGGAGAACGAATGCATAAAATCTCAATAGTAGAAAGGCCAGCTCAGAAGTTGGTCTTGTTGTTGGAAGCGGAGTAAATGCATCTTCAAAATTACTTTATTATACTTTACATACTCAAGGTTATAAGTGTAAATTAGTCATGTTTAAGAAACATTGATAATTTGGTGGGAGTGTAACAGACTTTAATAAGAGGTATCTTTAATTTCTCTATTTGTTTTGTGTTACCTTTGAAATATTTGTATGTTAAACATTGTTTAAGGATCGCATTATTTCCGTTGTTTAAGGGGACTTTTATTTTGAACGAAATCTGCTTTTCACGGAAAAGAGAAATTGTATGGATGAAGTTCGAACGCTTAATGATGGCAACTCGTGCACAAAAGGAAGGTTTATAAGTTTATTCAGCACCCCCCCCGAAAAGGCATAAGGTTTGTGTTTTTGTATACTGTTAGTTAAAAGCCAGTGCTTTGGGAAAATCGCTGAACATGTCTAGTAATGTTAATATACATTTTTGTATCGCTTTATTCAGCTCTTACGGTGATTTCTGGAGTAAAAAAGGAGCGCTAATAAAACTTCATGAAACATCAGTAAAGTGTTGGCCATCATTCGGACGGGGTCCGCTACAGACTGTGTGAGTGAGTGCATTTATTTGTAATCATTTCTTTCTGTTGCTAATTCTTTCTGTTTCTACTTAATCATTTTTGAGAAGACTGAAGGGTTTTATAATCCCACAGCAGTTGGTGAATCTAGAGTGTCAGATTATTAAAGTGCATTGTGTGTATTATTAAAATGTCTGAATTTGAACGTGAGTGTGAAGAATACGGGTGCCCACCTGTCACAAAGAAATGGAGTGAGATTTGTATTGAAAGTGGGTGGGATAATCCTGAAAAATATCCGTAGCATTAGCACCCAAAATTAGAGATATGGAAAAAAGAGCGCACGATAAGCTGAAACGGCATGTTGAAGGAGAAGATAAAGTTAAATGGATAAACAAGCGAAGGCAAACTAAACAGGAGGAAGAATATAGAACTGAGGTCAGATTATGGACAAAACTAGCAATAACAGCTACTGCATTGAGTCCTTTTAAAAAGGGAAGGGGAGGGCATGTGAAAGCAGAGGCATCAGAGAAAGAAATGAAGAGACAGTCAGGAAATGGACAGGGTAGAGCTTTGGAGCAGATGGGGTTGGCTCCGCCCAGGGTTATATCCTGATCTGAAATCAGTGAAGCCACCCCCCTATGTCCCACAGCAGGATTTACAACAGGTACAAGTTATGGTGAAAGAGGGAGCTGTGGAAGTAGAAATAGAGGAAATGGACACGATGAATGAGCGAATTAAATTGTTATCAGCAAGAATGGATGCTGCTGAGCAGCAAGGTAGGTCTTTACTGAGAGGGGAGTTAGAACAAGAAGGAAGTATGCATGAAGGAGATGAGAAAAGCAGACAGGGAAGTGTTATAGAAAGTGAAGATGAGGGAAGGGAAGGTCTCAGAATAGTAATTAAAGGCACTATGAATGTAGACGGGGAAGTTACATCCCCCATAGCAGAAAGAACAAGAGAAGACAGAAAATCAGCTGCTTAAATTACAATTAGATCAAGCTAGAAACAATGGTCCAAAGAAAACTAAACAAATGTCCCAGCAGTCTGTGAATGACCCACCCACCCCATCAGTCATTCCCCCATATTTTGGGTATGATCAGGGAGAAACCAACCATCCAACAGGGCAACAGGGGGGTAATTGGGGAGGTAATAGAGGACAGCTGGGAGGGAATATGGGTTTTAGAGGTGGACGAGGCAGAGGTGGGGGCCAGCGGGGAGGTGTTTGTTTTGTGTGTGGTAGCAGTGAACACTGGAGGAATGAATGCCCCTCACAGCAAGGGGGCGGCCAATTTTCAGGGCCACCTGCAAGGGGATGGGGTCCTAATAGGGGTGGTCCTGGTGGTCGTGGCAGGGGACCATACACCTCACGATACCCGGGGCAACAGCACCTGTCTCCAGCCAACCTACAGGCGCCTATGCACCCAACATGGGGCCCGGAGGGAGACGCGGGGGACTGTTGAAGGGGCCCACAGAGAACCACCGTAAGGGGAATGGCTGAACCCCTCATGGAAATAGTGGTTGACAGCAAACCACTGAGGGCTCTGGTGGACACTAGAACTACATACTCCACTGTAACAAGAGGCACAATCACAGACAAAGATCTAAGTGATAAAACAGTGGGAGTCATGGGTTTCTCTGGTGGGTTAGAACATTGGCAAAAAAAAAAATAAAAAATAATAATAATAATTAACCGTCCAGGTTGTGAATCAAAGCCTGACACACTCATTTCTATACTCCTCGAATGCTCCTGTACCTCTGCTTGGAAGGGATTTACTTATTAAATTTGGGGCTAGTATTTTATGTTAACCACAAGGGGTCATAGTGACTTTTCCAGATGGTACTCAGGTTGATTGCTCACAGACTGCTCCGACAGGTTGCAGACAGGGTGTTTTACTAAGAAAGCCATTAAATATGGGCGTGTTAACACCTAAATAAATTTCAATATCTCAAATTTGACCCCGGCTTACCAATGGTTTATATGCAAAAGCATTTGTCTGCATGACATTGACCTGAGGAATGCGGGGCAGGTTTGGTGTGTCCACCAGTACACTTATAACAGATTACGAAGGGCTTTATCCTGATACCACGGATTTTAATTAATCTAACATATGAATCTTATGTTCAATATGAAATTGGCTAAAAACCTGTGCACAGACTAAATTGACCTAGTTATCTGCCTTTTCATCGGCATTAATGTCTGTACGTTCCTCTGTTAACAGGATTTCTGGTTTTACACCTTTTGAGTTGCTTACAGGTCGTTCGTTCCCTGGACCTTCAACGCCACTGAAACCTGACCAAATCACACCTTTATCACACTATGTTTATTTTGACAAACTAACTGCTCTGATTAAAATTTTCCCAGCAGGTCACTGCAGACAATGAAGCCAGATGGACTGAACCCCTGAGAGTCACCTCAAGAACATTGCATTGTGTTCGCCTAGCAGGAAAAGGCGACACTTGGTATCATTTGTCTGCTTGTACTTCATGTGACCCCCCTAACAGGTCTCTAACACAGACTGCAGTGGACCTGAAGACTCAGGTCCAAGAGAGGGAGGGTGAGGAGCTGCCAGAAGCTTTTTTCAGTGTTCCCCTAGCTGAGGAGAGCCAACCACTGTTTGCATTCATCTACCAAGCCCCAGATGTATCATTCACCAAAGCAATGGGGAAACTGAAAAACCTGAGAGAGGAGGTGACCAAGAATGCTGGAGCAGACATGCATACCTGGGATTGGTTTAATTCACTTTTTGGGTCTTGGGGACAATGGTTAACCAAAATGGGCATTGTTGTTATGTTTCTTTTGTTGTTCTGTTGTATTGTGCCTTTCATCAGATCAATGCTGGCCAGTGCTACAGCCAAACAGATGATTAATGTGTCAGTGAGACCAACTGGAATTGATGTTGGATGCACCAACATGTATACAGTGGGACCTGGACTGGATGAACTGGATGAATTGGTGTAAAACATCCTTGACCGAGTGGTAGGGAAGGGTGCCTTTTATTTTCATTTATTATTTTTACCTTGTATTGTAACTTTTGATAGAAAGGGAGTTAGTATCTTCATTGTATTTTCTTTTCATATTATGTAGTAACATTAGAATATTTGGATAGAGTAGGAAGGAAGTTAGATGGTTTTATGTATTTTATTTTGGCATATACCCCTTCCTGAAGTTATTTGTTTTGAAATCTTTATCTTTCATTCTGAAATCATTTATTTCTAAAGAGCATTTTAATCTCCTATATACATCAAATGTGAAATGTAATTATTTATTTTTTTTGCAAAGAAAGAAAACGTTGAAGGTTTTAAGCAGGTCAGTGTCCGTGTTACGAGGCAATGCAACCAGAAAAGGGGACGATAAGAAAAGACTGTATGCCTACTACTTATTTGCAAGTATTCATCATTTAACCTTCATTATCAGTATGTAGTTTATTTCTTTTAACACTGGAGAATTATCACTGGAAAATATGAAAAGAAGAAAGGACCGACGAGCATCTCAGTGCTTAGCAGCATGAGTAGATTCAACTGGAGGTTTAAAACCCACCATCTACTCCAACACCAGATAGAGCGGAAGGGCATTGGAGCTGCCTAAGAGCTCCTCTGGCAACGAAGGACAACATCACCAGATAGCGCTCCAAGCTACCGGAAATGTTTGGAGTTCCTCTGGCAGCGTGGGATAGACCAGTGCATAATATATTGCATTATATTACTTTGTTTTTGTTTCTAATCTTGATATTTGATAAGTATAATCATTTGACTAATCATTCATGTACTCTACATAACCATGACAACCATGGGCAAGGCTAAAAGACATGCACATGCTTTAAAAACACATTGCTGATTTGTTTTGAGTGATTGTGGACCCCCAAGAATGTATAGGCAGGGAAGTAGATTCTTTTACTCTTCTCTAGTCAATGGTGAGAGGAGATGTTTGGATCTGACTTCCTCTGGAGTGCAATAACATGAAAAAGCCATTTGTTAAGAGAAAGATGATGGGAGGACCTTTATTGGTTCATAGAAGGATAGAAGGACGGTGGACTTGTGATGTTGCACTCTGGGTAAGGGATATTAGTGGTGAGACTCAGTAAAGTCTCATAGGGGGGATATGTTGTGTTGTTTTTCTTTTATAGTATGTTATTTACTCAATATGGTGATGATGATGAGGAAAATGATGTGTGACCTCTTTCAGAGGTCAAGAGAGGGATTGAGGGATTTACATTTTTCTAACTCATAGTAGTTATATTATACTATGAATATAATCAATATGTGATGATTTTTATGGGATTGTTTATTAAAGGTTAATTACAGTGCTTGCTGGGAGTATAATGCTATGAGCTGTAACTGATGTGAACTGAACTGAAACCACAGAGGGGCAGTTTGAAGAAGCTACAAGCACATAGAAAACAAAGAAGTACACACTGTGAGAACATTCTGTACCAAGGACCCAAAGGGAACAAAGGGAGAAGAATGTTGGAGGAGCGTTGGACGGTTCTGGCGGCCAACGAGAAAATGACACAAGTCGACACAATATCTATAAATACTTTGTGAAATATTGCCCTGGTGTTGCTTCTTTGTAAGACTCTTGTCTGAGAGACAACCCAGCGCGCTGTTCTGATCAATAAATTTCAATACTTTGACTTTTGAAGCCTTCCTTCGATTTTTGATCACGCAGGACGATTTGAAGTCCAACACCCCACACATCTTGTTACCTGTTTATTGATTAATTTTCCCCAGCTGCTTTCCCTCATTACCCTCATCATTTGCTCCCTTTATAATCTCCTTTGCCTGGTTTTTCAAAAGTAATCCACTAGGATTTTGGATAACGGATTGGATCAAATCTTGAAAATGTGTTTTTCAAAAGAAAAAACGGATTACATAATCGGATTAGATCACGTAATCCAATCTTGGTTTTGATCCGGATCAAACCTTTAGTTTGGTTTTTTTTAGAACTTTTTTGTAGGATTTGGATCACTTTGATCCAAAAAATCTGGATTAAACTGATCCCATCAGAAGGGTGGATTCAGCGTGGATTTCATGGCCAAAATGTAATGAAAACTTTAAAAATGTATCAAATAATACTATATTTGGATCATGCAGTATCTTGATATCCTATTTATTCATAAGGTTTTAATTTTTTTTGTTCATCCGTCAGGCTACAGTGATTAGGTAGGCTTTAACGTATTCAGCCTTTCAGTATAGGCCTACAGCAAAGTAGAAAGAGTTTGGCCTCATAAAATAATCCCCAAACAGCTGTCAAAATTGACCAAAACAATACATTTTATTCTGTCACTAATTGATATATATATTCATCACAATCGAAAATATTTTTGTTTTTAGAATATTTATTAGTGATGCATGCAATGATTACAGAATAACCAAAAAATGCAAAGAATGGCAATCGCTGATTTTTGAAATCCAAAACAAATCCAAATCAGAAATAGTGTCTAACTATTGCGTCCCCTTGTTGCACGTCCTGTTTGCTCGTTCTGGCAGAATGCAGGAGGTTGGTTAGGTGTCCAAGGGCTCAGGTGCATCATTGTCAGCACAGAGAGGGACATTGCGCTTAGTAGCGATGTTGTGCAGGACAATACAGGCAAGGGTTATGTTGCATGCTTTCTGTGGTTCCGCTCTCAGGTAGTTAAGGCATGCAAAGCGCCTCTTAAGAACTCCATTTAAACGCTCAATTGCACATCTTGCTCTGCAATGAGCAGTGTTGAAGCGATGCCTGCGCCCGGTGTATTTGCTGTTAGAAAAGGAGTCATCAGCCATGGTAGGAGTGGGTAGGCACTGTCTCCTAATATTACGCCATCCGGTCGGTTGGTTTGGAGGTCTCTATATAGAGCGCTCTCCCTCAGGATGCGTGCATCATGGACAGACCCAGGCCACTTGACAACGCAGTTGGTGATGATGAGGTCAGCATCACACACAAGTTGGACATTGATGCTGTGCCTCCCTTTCTGTTTATAAACTCCCATTCATTCTCACGAGGTGCTTGTGATGTGCATATGCACATGTGTGCAGTCGATTGCTCCAATAGTATTGGGCATATTCCCCAAAAGAAGAGCTGCGCTTGGCCTGGGCAATCTGGTTGTCCTTTGGAAAAGAAACAAATTCATTGACCAGGCTGGCCAGTGCGATTGACACATCTCTCACCACATCACACACAGCTGATTTCACCACTCCCATATAGTCACCAACAACTTGATAGAAAGTCCCACATGCATAAAATCGGAGAGCAATGAGGATCTGGTCTTCCACAGACAGACCGTGACTCCTTTGGGTTCTGTGTTGAAGTTTTGGCCTGAGAAGGTTCACAAGGTACTCTATATCAGCCTTCCCAAAGCGAAACCGACATACAGCTCCTCAGTGGTGTATTGCTCCAGTGGCTTGGCACGTTCAACATGCACCCTTTGACGGTATCCTCTTCTGGCAAAGTGGTGGTGGCGGTGGACAACACCTGCCATTTCACTGTCTCTCTGTGAATCCTCTGAGAAAGGCTGATTTATATGGCAGTGTAGTTGGTCTTTTCAAACACACCTATTACAACTGATTAGTTTTGGCTTGCGTTCAATTGAGGCAATTGGACCCAAGGCCTATAATTGATGAACAATGTTCACTATAGTAAAGCAACGGAACCATGGACTCAAGAAGCTGTAACTTCACTGCTGCTGAAACCAATGCACTACTAGAGGGTGTTCGGTGCCATTATGGAACAATAGTGGGAAGTTTTAATTCTGCTAAGGATACCAACAAAAAGAAAAATGATGTTTGGATTTTAATCACAGAAAATGTGAATGCCATAGGGTCTGGCCAGAGGAGGACCACAGACCAAATCAAATTATGCGGGGAAGAATCTTAAGGCCAGGGCAACAAAGGACCATGCTGAAGCCAAAACCCACAAACAGGCAACAAGCCATTTAAGAGGGAGATTACACAGATGTGGTCCTCGACATCATTGGAGGTGAGAAGTCGCAAGCTCTCCATGGTATTCAAGGTGTTGTAGGGATGGCGAGCCTTGGATTGAGGAGGAGGAGGAGAATCTGCCAGTTCCTCCTGAGGCTGATCCAGAGAGCATATTTATATTGAATCTCAGCTCTGTTCCTGAGGAAGAAGCTGGATCCTCATTGGTTGAGCCAGTGGTAGTTGCCACAGGATCTCAGAGGAAAGGCTTGAAGCGCCTTCATCAAACAAAGATGATGATTACAAGGCACTTCTGCAAAAGAGACTGAAAGGGCAGAAGCACAGCTTCGTCTGGCAGAGGAACAACTGACTCTGACCAAACTGCAGCAAACCAAGGCCAGACTTGAGATCCGCCTCCTAAAGGCTACGCTCAGACAAGCTGGTCTCTCCACATCAGATGAGGAAGTCTGAAATTATTGTGAGTATTTGACATTGTCTTTTTTTTCAATACATCTATACTTGATACTTGTTATAAATATCCTCAATGTACAGTGTTTGTGTTGTAGGTCTCAGATGAGCGGACTGCTGTAAGAGGATGGGGTGGGGTTTTTCTTGTTTTTAGTTTTTTAAATGTGTGGGTTTTCATTTCAAATAAAAATAAACTTATATTGACCCCACACTGGCTATTCTACTTGTTGCTCTTTACATATCTATAGTTCTACATTGTGATTTCCTATCCTGTTTGAGCACTGGTTATCCAGCACTGGTTATCCAGATTTGGTGATCCTGAAAAGTTCTATCCGGATCAGATTGATCCAATCCGATGTTGCTTTAAAAAACTGGCTCCAAAAGTAAGCTGGATTACGTGATCACGGATCGCAAAAAAAGGATTACTAAATCCGGATCAATTTTATTCGGATTAAACCTTTTGAAAAACCGGGCCCTTGTGTTTGCAGTTCCGTGTGGGTTCGTTACCATATGTTGGGTCGTCTATGTCTTGTGTCCAGTCCAGTCCAGTCCAGTCCAGTCCAGTCCAGCCTTGTCCAGTCCATCCAGTCTGCCAGTCTGCTTTTCCCCTACGGGGTAGTTTTTGTTTGTTTTGTTTATCTTTGTTATTAAAAGTACTTGTTTAACCTCCTGCATTTGGGTCCTCGCCTCATCCATTCCCTCAACCCAGACAGAACGAACCCACCAAAAGAGGACTCAGCAGAACAATGGGCATTGTTGAAAACTCTGTTCTTCTAAAGTGTAGAAACTCAGAAGAGAAGACCAGGAGACTTGGATTCGATCGTAGGATTCTTTATTGAAAAACCCCAGTGTGATGGTAGGCTGCAGTCATCGAAATCTCATCTTAAGTCATTTTACAGGGTATCTTTATAGTCAGGATTGGAGGAGGGACTTTTTAGGTTGAGACAAAACATCAAAGAAAGCAAACATCTGAGGGCAGCGTTAGTTGGTTCGGGAAACTTCCGTGGTCCAATAAACCTATCGAATCCACGTCTGGCCAGGACACAGTTGTCTGACTCATTGACAAAAGGCACAGCTGTCCCAAGCCCAAATGGTCAGGAAACGATCTCAAGCACCTTTGCCTTGCCCGACACCTCTTAGTCAGGACGTGAATCCACATCAAACATAGAATAACATTTGTGATCCTTCAATCCCTCTTTGAGAGTTCTAATAACTCTCACAAAAATACAAATTTAGACACTTAAAAGTTAATTCTTGTAACTTGTAATCGTTACAGGCACATTGTACATGTTCTGTGTTGTATATGTAATTGCATGCTGACACAGAAACAAAACATGCAATTAGGGTCCGTGAAGATTTTACGGGTAATAATCTTTTCTGGTTGGAACTGTCATTTCCTTGTGAGAGGCGTCATTTGCTGACAGAAACACTTGATACTGTGGATGCATAGATAGTACATGCAAGTAGGAGAAACAACAGCAGAATTGCTATTTCCTTGATCCACAGCCAGGGTTTACCTAACAAGTTTCCGAACCATGAAGAATTATCTTCAGTCATCTGGCGTAATTTTTCTGAAAGACCAAGAATATCTTGTTGGATTTTGTTCAAGTTCTCTGTTGGATCCATTAACCCGGTGCAGCATTCAGGACCGATAATGGTACAGGCTCCCCTTGTGTTGCAAGAATGTAATCCAAGGCCACTCTGTTCTGTAAGATCATCATCTTGTGCGAGGCAAGAGTGTCCTTGATGTTGCCCAGGGCCAAAACCGTATCATTGGCCAATTTCTGTACAGAATCCGACAGGCTTCTGACTTGATCGAAACCTGCATGACACCATACGATGGGATTAATGCTCCAAGAGTTCTTGACCACCACGTTTGTACACAAGTGAGTCCTGGAATGCAGCCATCTTTGTTGGTAGAAGCTGAATTTTGTAGATGTGGAGAACTTGAGGTGGAGTGTGTATTTTCTCTGATGGCTGGTAGGACATAAACCAGGGTGCACCTGCCATTGAATTGGCTGGGTAGGATGCTGTAGACAGAAGTCCCACATAACCACAAAGTGCCAGTCGGTGGAGGAATCATACACCACTGATTTATGGCAAAAGTTTCGGTAGGGATGGGTTCCCGTAGAGACACTCTTTTAATTCATTCTCCTCTTTCGTATCTGATGTAGTAACGTACACATCGAATTCGGTTCTTCTTTCAATCACAAAGCTGCAACGTTCACGAGGAATTTCACCCAGTGTAGTCGATGCTGGAGCATGATTTTCCATGCACCAATAGAACATCCTTGGCATGAGTAGATCTGTCATGATGGGAGTAGCTGAAGTTAGGTTGCAGGATGGTAGTCCAGGAATGCAACACGACGAAGCTGGAGGAATTGTTACATTGTGACATGTATCCTTGTTGTGTAATCCACTGGTATGATGATCGAATAAGGTACACGTGTCACATTTGGAGATAGGGTGTGCCACCATGGGATTCCTGCTCCTACTGAAGGTGCGTGTGGCATGCAAACATTCTTTCCAGCAAACAAGGCATTTCTTGACATATTCATCAGCTCTACGAATATGTTGTTTCTGGGGTCTACACTTTGCGTGATGTCCATGATGGTTAATAGTACGAAAATCTTGATCATGTTGATGGATGACTGAAGTTCCCGTATGTGAGTCTCTGCGTTGTGTATTTTTTTTTTTTTCTTGTGTGATAGTTGGCTCGGATGGGTCTAGTTGTTTTCTAGAGGTTGTGGCTTTATCCGCAGGTGAGAAGGGTGGTGCATATGGATCTCAGGACAGCCATCAAATGGTATCTGCACAGAGGAAGAAAGAAACACAAACAAGAGAGAACTAACGGCACAGAGCAGTATTTGTAGAGTCTGCATACATTAGGGTTGTATCCTCTGTTCAAAATATAGTCTGCTATGGTTGTTCCTTCTTTCCCTATTTCTTAATTCCTCGACACCTAAAGAACAGTGAGGAAAGGATGGACTAATGGAGGAAAGGCCTATGAGGAAATCTTCACCTCAGGGTTGGCCCCAAGCCTGTTGCTTTCGGTTCTTCCCTGGGCTCCTCACTGGTTCTTGTGTCTGCCCTATCCTATCCCTGCAGGGGAGGAACAACCTTACAATGTGACACATGAGTCCAAGTTTTCCTTCCCTGACACAATACTGCAGCTGCTATAATCAACATCACTTGATGTGGTCCGTACCACTTAGGCTCTAATGGCTTGTTTTTGAATGCCTTTATCATGACCCATTGACCTGGGACGATTGTGTGTCCACCTTCTGGTGGAGTCTGCCAACACAACTCAACTCTCTCTTTGGCACTCTGCACTGCCTTTGTGAGGTTTTCACAGTAAGCGATCAGGGCATCTGAAGCAATGTGCACATCAGCATTTCTAAGATCAATCACACCTGGCATCTGCATTGGGCGTCAGTAATAATCTCATGAGGGCTCAGTCCTACTGATCTGTTAGGTGATGCTCTCATACTACACAGTACTGCGGGCAGTGCTTCAACCCATGGTACTCCTTCCTGATGCATTTTGCTTAGCCTGGTTTTGATTGTTCTGTTTGATCGTTCAACCTGTCCTGATGCTTGTGGCCTATAGGGGCAGTGAAGGTTCCACTTAATCTTCAACATTCTAGACACTTCCTTGACTACCTGTCCTGTGAAGTGGGTACCTTGATCTGAGTCAATGCAATCTGGTAATCCCCATCTGGGAATGAAATCAGTGACAAGACATTTAGCAGTGTGTGCAGCTGTAGCGCCCTGTTGGATAAGCTACCCATCTTGAGAACTTGTCTATTACTACCAAAACGTCAGTTTTTCCTTTACAAGGGGCAACGATATGTAATCAACTTGCAGGTGACGAAATGGCCCTGGTGGAGCTGGGGTATGTGCTGCTGGTGTAATGGCTGCTGGTACATCATTATTTTTCTGACATGTAACACATCTCTTGACTGTTTCAGTGGCTGCGTTTCTGAATTTTGGATTCCACCATTGATTTGAGAACCTGTGATTCATCGTTGCTGGACCACTATGACCCAAACTGTGTATTTGTTGAGCCAAATATGGCAACAGTGATTCGGGAGCAACATACTTTCCCCTTTGGTCCAGCAGCCGGATGAATCCACAGTGGCTCCTTTGTCTAACCATGTCCATGCTTCATATAGAGGAACGTCTTTATACAGATCAACGATTGATTCAGGAGGTAGAATTATCTTCTGTGCTGTACTACCTGAACACACTTGTACAGTTGCATAGAAACAAGCCTGTTTAGCGCTACATCAGCAAGAGCATTACCTTTAGCTTCCATAGTATTAGTTGTGAGATGTGCTTTCACTTTGATCACTGCTAATTTCTTTGGGAGTTTCATGGCAAACATTAAATCTTTCACTAATCCAGCATGCTTAATGGGGATCCAGCAGAAGTTAGAAATTTTCTGGTTTGCCAAATGACACCAAAATCATGAATTACCCCAAAAGCATACCTGGAATCTGTGTAGATATTTGCAACCGATCCTGAAGCTAGCGTGCATGCTCTAGTTAAGGCTACTAGTTCTGCAGCTTGAGCTGAAAAATGATCTGAAGACGACCTGAAGCAACTACTTCAGTGGTGGAAGTTACTGCATATCCTGCTCGTCTGTTACCTTCAATAACTTGAGCTGAACCATCAACAAACAACTCCAATTCTGCGTTCTCTATGGGAGTTTCTGCTATTTCACTTGTCGCTGCATATGTAAGCGTAACACAATCATGAGTCATTTCGCCTTCATCCTCTAACACAAATTCAGTCATTGCAGACATCATACATGAGGATGGGTTCGTGACTGGTGCACGCTGTATAACAATATTCGGGGCTGTGAGTTGCTAACCAATTTCCCCAACGGGAGGAGGTGACAGAAGTGACTTTTGCTTGATTCATTAGTGCGGACACTGTGTGAGGGCATTTTCGTTTACAGTCTGACCTAACACCATTCCTGATGAAGCCTGAAGCGCTAGATGAACTGCCTGTACTGCTCTGAGGCATGGGCCCATACCTTGAGCGACTATGTCAAGTTTACCGGAATAGTAATGAATTGGGCGTAAGCTGCCCCATGATCTTGCATTAGACATGCAGTCATAAAGCCTAAGTGTTCATGGACATAAAGCACAAAGGGTCTATCAGATTGGGCAATTCCTAATGCTGGTGCTTGACATAGTGCTCTCTTCAAATCATTAAAAGCTTTGAGATGAAGTTCTTCCATACAAACAGTATCTGAATCTTTACCATGGCCTTTCAACAAATCATAGAGAGGCTGAGCAATCGAGGCATAGTCTTCAATCCAAGGTCTACAATAACCTGTTGTTCCTAAAAATGAGCGGAGTGTTTTAATGGTAGTAGGCGGAGGTATGGCTTTGACTGAAGCCGCCGATCCTGTGTAATGGATCTATTTCCTGCACCAATTGTTTGACCCAGAAATGTGACTTGCTTTTTAGCGATTTGAGCTTTGTGAAAGCTGCATTTGTGTCCTTTTATGCAAATAGTCCAACAATGATGCCAATTCAGTTTGATGTACCTCATGATCTGTTGAGGCAATCAAAATATCATCGACATATTGGATCATAGTGGACTGTTTTACCGGACATTCTGGGTCACACAAATCACGTCTGACAGCCTGATGATATATGGTTGGGGAGTTTTGAAATCCCTGTGGCAATCGTGTCCACTGGTATTGTTCATAGTCAACTGTGAAAGCTAACCATGGCTGGCTGTCAGAGTGCAACGGTACAGAAAAGAATCCATTAGACATATCAATTACTGAAAAATCTTACAATCTAATGGTAAGCCATTACAAATTGTAGATGGATCTGCCACTAGGGGGTGATTTTTCAATATGTTTATTGGCTACTCTGTAGTCTATTGTAAGTCTCCATGTCCCATTAGATTTCTTGATGGGCCATATGGGTGAATTACATGGACTGTTGGTTTTAACTAGCACTCCTTGTGTCAGCAAATTTTCTACAATAAGTTTGATTCCCTGTATAGCTTCTTTATTAATCGGATATTGTTTGGTGACCGGAGGTGGAGTTCCTGTCAATTTAACTGGTTCTACACCTGTCAACAACCCACAATCATCCTTGTCTTTAGCCCAAATTGGATGATTCTGTAAGAAAGCATACTCGGGAGGGTTGCATTATTGGTAGAAATCTGTGCTGAGGAAATTTTTATGCTAGTAGATTCTGAGGACATGTCTAAAGTTAGATTTATTTGTCTCAGAAGATCCATGCCTAAAATTGCACCTGTATTTAATGGAGCGCATAGTAATTTTGTAGTCAGAGTTTTTGGGCCAAATTGTACCTCTATGGGCGGAGTTTCATACAAAACAGAATCTTCACCTATTACACCAGTTAAACAAAGTTTGGTTTTCTTGTATGGGATGTTTAAACCTTGTGCCAATTTTGTAGGAATTACTGTAATTTCTGCACCTGTATCAAGCAAAAATCAATCTCTTTCTCTTTTATGCTACCTTTCACAAAAATTATTTGATCATTGTGTTGGATTACAGGGAAAGGTAGCTACTCACAGCCCCAATAATTAGTTTTTCCTGGTCTTGTTGTGCTCTTAGAAGAGCCTGAACTAGCTGACCTAGAGTTTCAGTGGTCACTGGCGGAACTACTTCAGGGTTGTGTGCAGGCTGAGAAGGAGCAGAATTATGCATAGCATTTCTTTTACTATCTTGCAACTTCTTCCTACACTCTTTCTCCCAATGTCCTAATTTTGCACAGTATTTGCATTTGCTTTCTCTTTTAGACCATCTATTGTCTTGTTTCGTTGTGTTAAACGTAGCTGCTGCTACTCTTACTTTTGCCTTGACATCAGCATCTCTTTCCCATGTAGCTAACCTGTCTAGGTTACTTCTGAGAGTTCTGTTAGACCAAGTTAGATCTAAGAATGGTAAAGCTTTTCTGTATTCGCTACAAGGCCATCTGACCAGATACGAACCAGGGTCCCTTGTCATCCAGAACACCTTCAGGGTCATCAACAATTCCACTGTAGATTACAGCTGACTGACAAAATCTTTCAGTATATTCACTCACAGTTTCTTCTTTCCTTTGCACACAGGTAGTAATTCTAGACCAATCTATTTTGGGTCCTAAGATATTCTTTAGGATTTTCAAAATACCTTCTCTTAAATCACCCTTACTGGCATTTCGCAGTTCAGAAGTGACAGCAGATTCAAAACTGTTGAATTCAGATTCAGTTAGTATTTGTGACATCAGCTGCGTGACTTCTGTCAACGACATGTCATAAAGACGCATTTTACTGATCAATGTTCTTCTAAATTCAGAAAAATGTGTGCTGACGGTAAACTCTGAGATAGTCTCTCTATATCTTTAGGACATAAAGCTTTGGCAGCAGTTTGTATTTGCACAACAGAAGAATGGAGAGGAACACCATCAGTGTCCTCAATCCCTGAGATCTTCTCCTAGCCCCACACACATGGAGAATTTACAGGCACATCAGTTACTGATTGGAGAGCTACATCTGTTTCAAAGAACGCTTGTAAATCAGGGGAAAAGTTATCAGGCTGACTTACTTCCACATCAGTTTTGCTGCAACTTTCTTGAGGTTCAATTTCTTAGTCAAAGTGGATACTCGCACGGAGTTCATTGTTCTGTTTCTCTAGCTCTGAATACGCTGAGACTGTTGTGTCGCTAGCGTTACACTGAATTCTCTGTGACAACAGATAATGCCTTTCACATTGTTCTTACGAATACTTGCTCCTAGTACCTTTTTACACTCATCTACTGACCAAGTCTTGTCTGGATGAATCTCATATTTCTGCGTTAGTTCTTGTCTAACTTTTCAGTGACTATTAGGTCCATTTTTTTTTCCTAACAGTGTTTTGAATTCACTATCTGACCACAGAGGAGTCAGACCACTCTTTTCTGTGGTTGGAATCAGCCTAGCATTCATTCTAACCATTTTGTAAGTTTCTTCGGTACCACACAAACAAAACAAACACTTCTCTGATTAACAGAGGGTACACTTGTTTTTTTAGCACGTAAATGCCAAAAACCTTCCCTGCCTGAAACAACAGAGGATAAACCAAAAATTAGCACGTAAATGCCAAAATCTTCCCTGCCTGAAAGAACAGAGGATAAAATTTCATCTCTAAAAGCAGAACTTTAGAGGATAAACTCTTCCCTGTCTGAAAACAGAGGATAAACGTCCCTGCCTACAAGAACAGAGGATACTTTTATCTCTAAAATCAAAAAACTTTAGAGGATAAACTCATCTCTAAAATAAAAATTTTTAGAGGATAAACTCTTCCCTGCCTGAAACAGAGGATACACGTCCCTGCCTACAAGAACAGAGGATAAAACAAAATTATTAGCATGAAATGCCAACCTTCCCTGCCTGAACAGAGGATAACTTTTAGTTAAACAAAACCCTACAGATGTATGTTAACTCTTCTCTGACAGAGGATACACTGGTCTTAGGTTCTTTTGGATTAGAGAACAGCACTCACCACACTTGGTTTGAGAGAAAACAGTCTGGGAATCCTTGTTGAGCTTGAAGTTTCGCTGGATTCCAAAAGATGCAGATCTTTGTTTGAGCTTGAAGTTTTTCAGGTGAGGAAGCTGGAACTCTATCCGGTCACGGCACCATCTGTTGAAAACTCTGTTCTTCTAAAGTGTAGAAACTCAGAAGAGAAGACCAGGAGACTTGGATTCGATCGTAGGATTCTTTATTGAAAACCCCAGTGTGATGGTAGGCTGCAGTCATCGAAATCTCATCTTAAGTCATTTTTACAGGGTATCTTTATAGTCAGGATTGGAGGAGGGACTTTTTTTAGGTTGAGACAAAACATCAAAGAAAGCAAACATCTGAGGGCAGCGTTAGTTGGTTCCGGGAAACTTCCCGTGGTCCAATAAACCTATCGAATCCACGTCTGGCCAGGACACAGTTGTCTGACTCATTGACAAAAGGCACAGCTGTCCCAAGCCCAAATGGTCAGGAAACGATCTCAAGCACCTTTGCCCGACACCTCTTAGTCAGGACGTGAATCCACATCAAACATAGAATAACATTTGTGATCCTTCAGCATCTTCCTGTTCCCATCTCCATGCCCCTCCGCTCATCAGATGACTTCTCAACGCTGGAGGCTCCTTTCTCTTCGACAAGGGGGAGCCAGTGTGAAGGATTTTGCCTACCAGTTCCTGTTTGTAGCGGAGGGGCTCAACATCAGCGACGCAGAGCTCAAGGACATTTTTAACACCAGCCTTAATGAGCCTGTCCATTCCTGGGAGATGGGAATGCTGGGGATACTGTCCTTCTGGCAGTTTGTGGGGTATGTCTACCACCGTGGAGAAGAGGGTGGCCTTCCTCCTCTTGGCCCTCCTCCCATTCCCCTCACAGACTACCTAGTCCTCAGTCCTCCAATGACCCGTAACCGGAGAAGGAGGAGGAGGAATGGGCC
>CM050415.1:47324044-47394972 GCA_027564155.1 Gymnocypris eckloni scoliostomus | reverse complement strand
AGTCCCCAAACTTTTACGAGGGCCACATAATTTTCCTTGTTTAATGGGGGCGGGTTGGTTTATGGCAAAAAATTACACTGGCAGGAGTGACTACTAGTATTATTGTTAAGATTTTAATTGTATTTATTATGCCTCCTATTGCTAGAATAGTTTATTATTTTGAGCACCATACAAACAAATTATCAATACTTTTCAGTGCTATTCAAAATCAAAACATTTACTTATGCATATTAATTAGTGTGAACTGTGGGCTTGCTTCTGGGTGGTGAGATGTCCAATGTCACAGCCAGTCTCAAAGACTGATGCAAATGTTCATCAGTGAGTCTTGATCTCATCTGAATTTTCATCAGTTTCATGAATGAAAAGGTTTGCTCACAGATATACGTGCTGCCAAAAAGTGTGGACATCTTCATTGCATGCCTTTTGATGTTTGGGTATATATTATTAGGGAGGGCAGCATAGAATTCAATGAGACCGTTGGGCTTAAATGCGTCTTTCAGAACATCACAGTTCTGTAACTCAGCCAACTCAAACTGATAACAAGGCAAGGCTTCGTCAATGTTGGCAGCGAAGGGGTTCTGGAAAAGACGGATTTCTTTAGCGTGGACATGTAGCTCACGGAATCGCACGTCAAATTCCGCCTTCAGCTCACGCGTGTCACCTGTTCGATCGCGATGACACGTTACGTTGTATAGGCTACCGTTCTGTTGGTATGTGAATTTTAAACTACGTTAATAACTAAGTTAAAGTAAATTTTAGTTTGAAAGCCAACCCTTGTTATAAAATACCGACATGATACAAGTAAAACATATATAAAAAATGTCATTTTAAAATGACAAAATATGTCTCTGGCATTGTTCAGAGGGCCAGTCCAAATGTGGGGGAGGGCCGCATTCGGGCCACGGGCCGTAGTTTGGGGACCCCTGCTCTACAGTAAAAAATCTGCGTGTTTGTTACGATCCTTAAAAGTCTAGGAGTTTAGGAGGTTCGTAACACTTAGAAAATAAAAATAGATTATTGCTGGATAGATTTAACCAGGCAGAGAAATTACCATAACACGTGGACAAAGCTTGACCGTGAATAATTTATTACATAAATGATTTAAGTGGTTTGAATGCACTATTTACAATTGCGGAATTAATATAATAATAATAATAATAAAAATTGTTGGGTACCAGAATCAATGAAAAGTAACCAACCCAATATTACCACTAACATAGGGAAAAGAAACTTAAGTGACACCCAATGAAATAAAAGAAAACTGAATTCCCATAAATCTCCCCAAATCCCCTAACCTAACTACCAAACCGAGATCTTCAGCACATCGATGCTCTAAACTTCCTACTCTCACCAAAGTACAAGAATGGCGCACACTGCTTCCCAGTGGCGGCTGGTCAATAGGGGGCGCTGGGGCGCCGCCCCCTCTTCAAGTTAGCCCCCTTTAACATGTTAACAATAAATTACAAATATATCGCAAATATTAACTAAATAAAATAATTTAGTCATAGTATTATACTGTTAGTTATATTATAATTTATTGAAAATCAAAAAATATAAACTATATTTCTTTCATATTTGTGTGCGGGGCGCCGGACTAATGAGTGTATATGTAGGTACACAAACTTTTTCAAAAGCATGTGATTTGAGGCTAAGCTCTAATTGGCTTGTTTCAAATTGTCCTTGGGGCGCAAGCTCTGCGAACCCTCCCACTTTTGTTTTTAGAGCGAATCAATATTGTTTTTATATGTTTGGCCTCATGTGATTGGACCGTTCTCAACAACTCTCATTCCACTCAGCAGCAGCTCTTTGACAGACAGATACTAATTAATGTGGAAGCAAGCGCAATATCTCGCGATGAAAGAAAATTAGGTTTTGTCTTTACAAAAATACCCGTTCACAATGCATTCGGATGAAGAAATAAAAAAGGATCAAGGAGCTTGGACCAGATCGCCCGTATTTTCAGTTTGTTTGCGCCCCAATTTTTTCAGCACCAGCCGCCACTGCTGCTTCTCTAATTTATCTAGACACTCATCATTGCTACGTGCAAAGTGTATATCGCGATATGCTTACCTGTTCTCTTTTCCCTATTCAAGGAGAAAATGAGCCGTAACTCCAATACACAGCCAGCTATGCTGCGCACAGCGCAACAAAGGATGAGATACAAACAACCTTAATTCCAGTAAACAAAAGTGTACACAGCACACCAATTAAGCAAAAACAAACTTCCTTCCGAAGTTCGCGGGAGGACCTTTAAACCAGCAGGGCAGAAGCAGATTGGACGAAGAGGATGACGTCACAACGATGATCAGCAGGTGACACATCCAATCAGGAATCTGAGAGCAAGCAGCAGAGCAATAACAAAAGAGGGAGGAACGAGAAAGAAAACAAACACACACACACCTATGCGCAAGGCACGTAACAGTGTTATATTAGACAGCAACCTATCTTTTGAAAATCATATTTCCCATGTTACAAAAACAGCATTCTTCCACCTTAGAAACATTGCCAAGCTACGGAACATGTTAAATGTTTCTGATACAGAAAAGTTAGTTAATGCATTCATGACCTCTAGACTGGACTATTGAAATGCACTGCTAGGTGGTTGTCGTGCATCTTCAATAAACAAGCTACATATCGTACAAAATGCAGCGGCTAGAGTCCTTACCAGGTCAAGAAAATATGATCATATTACTCCAATTTTACAGTCTCTGCACTGGCTACATATTAAGTTCCATATCAGTTACAAAATATTATTGCTTGCCTATAAGGCCCTAAATGATTTATCTCCTGTGTACCTAACTAATCTACATATCACGCTACAATCCAACCCACTCCTTAAGGTCGCAAAACTCTGGACTCTTGGTAGTACCTAGGATAGCAAAGTCCACTAAAGGAGGTAGAACTTTTTCATATCTGGCTCCTAAACTCTGGAATAGCCTTCCTGATAACATTCGGGGTTCAGACACACTCTCTCTATTTAAATCTAGATTAAAGACACATCTCTTTAGCCAAGCATTCATATAATGCATCTCACAATCTTGTACTGCAGGTATATCTGATCAAACGCACATTATTATGCTTTAGCTTGGGTTGAACAGATAATTTCATCCAGGGTTGTTCCTGGATGGAACAACTGCTACGCTAATTGTCTTTATTTGTTTCTCTGTTTCTGCCACGGGATTAACATCCCGTGGTAACTAGGAATTACACAAGCTTCAGTCTGGATCCAACCTTTATATGATCTCAGATGACCGAACACCTGAGAAGAGACGATGACAACCCCTCCGAGGACCTCAGAGGAAGCCAACCATCAGCGATTATACTGAATTAAACAAATTTTACCATAAGTTAATTATATTGAGTTTCTACAATATAAATCTATTTTAGAAACTTAATTTCCTGTGAAGTTGCTTTGCAACGATTGTATCGTAAAAAGCGCTATACAAATAATCTTGAATTGAATTGATTCACACCGCGCGCCTGTATGTTTCTCTGCAAAAAATTGAACGATATACAGCATAGAAACGATTTTATCAATAAAATAAAATGTACACAAACCTGTATTTACCGAAGAAATGCTTCAATTCAATGGCGCTTAGAACTGCTCTCTTCAGAAGACGACGCATAATCCCTGCAATAAATAACCCAACCACTGAGTTACTGAGTGATCTGAGTAATACTAAAAAACTACCCAAACATTGGGTTACTACATTTGACCCAGGGGCTAGGTAACACAAAAACTACCCAAACACTGAAAAAATAACCCCAACAAATGACCCAAAAGGCTCAACCCAGCATTTGGGTTTAAAAAATAACCCAGGATTTTTTAGAGAGTGTACAGAACTGTTATTATTTAACTATGCCAAGGTAAAGGTAACGCTTGTTTTGTTTACTGTGTGGAGACGTGCTGAAATCGCGTTTGGTCTCATACCTTTTGTTGTTTTAATATTTTGAATAGATTTTAGCTTTATTTTTTGTTTTCATTTAAATGTTTAATTTTGAAATGTTGTTGTATGCATTTGTCATTTTTATTTAATTTCTTAGAAACTTAATTTTCTGTGAAGTTGCTTTGCAACGGTTGTGTCGTAAAAAGCGCTATACAACTAATCTTGAATTGTAATCAGTTACATTACTTTAATAAAGTAATTGAGAAGTTACACTACTTATAACATTTTAAGTAGCGTAACTTGTAATCTGTAACCTTCCCAACACTGGTCACTGGCACAAACCAGCTTCTGTTTTTATGACCTACGCTCAGTGCCAATCCTAGACTTCTGGGGGCTCTACGCAAAACTGTGTCGAGTGGGGTGGGGTGGGGAGTGGGTATTATGGATATGAGTGCTTATGAACGAATTAATGAAATGCATTTGTCTCGAATCACACTTGCATAAAGCGCTCGAGAAACAGTATCTCTTTGGTGGCTCGGAACACTTGCAACTCTTTTTTTTTTCTTTTTTATTCAGTCATGCAACAGAAACGTAGCAGTGTAAAATAGTTTGGTCTTTTTTTACTACGCCTTTGGAAACACACTACATGTGCCTTAGACCAACTTGCATTTTCTAAAATGCTAATTCTTCTTGTAGGCTATCGAATTAAAACATCTTCAACAGTATGCAACTTATTATTTTCAAAAAAAAATATGAAAGGGATGTAATTTTTCTTTTTTCGTGCTCTCTCACAAAGTGCGTTTATGTTGAAAAAGGTATATGGACATGAATTAATGCCATGCATAAACTCTAACAAAGCAAAAACAAACATTGATGTGCCCCTGCATGTAAAACAGTAACAGGAAACTTTGAACACAAAACAAAAACAGTGCTAGATTAAGTTAATATTAACCTACAAAACCTGCATCCTGTCTGTCTGTCTGTCTGTCACCTGTCAACCGTGAAGATCATTATAGGTCAACACCTCACATGCTTGTGAATGACTCCGCTGGTAAATAGTTGTCCAACTGAAGCACGAATAGTACACACATGGCCAGTCTTTGGCATGAGTTCATGTTTGGGCCCTATACACTAATGACCTCAACTAGAACATCATTTTGGAGTAGCACAAAATACACAAAAATGAAATCATGCTATTAGGTTCTTAGAACAATTAATATGCAAATGTACAATCAAAGTTTAGTGGTAATATTAAATACAAATAGTCATTATTATGACACAATTAAATACTCTCATTTGAGAGATAATAAAGCAATAACACAATTCAATTTATTGTCATATCTGTGACCTTTTTATGTCGGATTATTATATAAATTAATTACATCTGAATAAAAAGAGCTATGTGGCTATTAACCTACCAATACAATGAAATCAGTGTTAATAAAATCCTCATTGAACATGGCATGGATTTACACAGAAATTATGTTAAAATATTAATGTTTGAAATATGACATTTTAATGTAGAAATATTAAACAAAAGACTACTATTTAATATGTAACTAAAACTGCCAATAGGTGGCAGCAAGTCAAGTCTTGAGTTAATTTAACCTGATTTACTCAACATATAAGTGCAAATATCCTACATCTTGTTTGAAGGATTTTGTCCACAAAATGATAAGAGCACACTATACTTTAACACATTACTTTATTATTTTACACACTTTAACCTATGCTCATTTTCTCTTGTCAGCGTTTGACAGAACTCTACACTTGACAAAACAAGTACTCTACAGGAATCCCTTACGTTTATTGATGTTACTGTAGCAGCCAACAATAACACTGCTTTTTATATTTAGTTACTCTGAAAAAGTTTAAATCAATTGATTTAATTAATTCAGTCCATCTTATTAGACAGTTTTAGTATGAATTTGGCGTGAATTAATTTCATTTGAATTAGATTTTGAACAGAATGTAAATGAATGCAAATTTCTTTTATTTGTGTTTCAAAAAAAGTTAAATGTATTTTTTAATGATGGGTTTATATTTATGTGCTACAAAACCGAGTTCTTATTATCAGGGCTGTTGTGTATGACAAAGATTAAAATAATAAAATACGAAATAAAATTGGTTTTATTCTTACACTATGGTTTAATCTTTTAATTATTGCTGCTTACCTGTGGCAGTGATATAATGTTTTTTAATTTTGATCTAATCCCTGATGCCTTGTTTCTGTACAAAGGTTACACTGTTCTTTCTTATGGCACCTCCTTTAGTTTACATACAGGGTACATAAGAGCAAGACCACAACCCACATCAGCCTTAAACGAGTGCTCTATCTGTGCATGTGTATGGTAGATCTCTCAGTATGGCTTTAATAGAAGCATTACTCTCTCAGGGCTCTGGGATAGGTACAGTATTTGGTGCCCTACTGTTTTGTTTGGCTATTTATCTGTTCTCCATCAGATGCAGCTCTCAGGATGAGGGAAAAAAATATCCTCCAGGACCCAAACCACTGCCACTAGTGGGGAACCTGCACACGCTCGACCTCAAGAAAACCTACCTGAGCCTTTGGGAGGTGAGCAAAAATGCTTAGACAGCTGATTTTATTTTTGATGATTTGACGTACAGTGTTCTAACTTTAGTATTAAACAGGTATATATCTAGATCAAGCATGTATCTCAATTAAATATATAGACTGTCAAATGAGATAGATGGATAGTAAAGCATTCAGTCTAATATCATAGCTAAAAATATATCTTCTGCATCAATGCTCTTCAGACTACATTGTACATTGATTCCCTCTTGTACCTTATTGCTTAAATGTTACACATGCCAAGTAGGCATTCCCTGGCATGCTTACAGTGTATAATGACAAATAGGTCACCTAGTTCACACGCTGACTAGGGTAAGAGTCAATGGTAATGTATGACTGCGGAGTCGGGCATCACGCCAGTGGGCAATTGCACAACAAGAGAGAGCACGGTGTTTGAAGATAACCTAGGACATAATGAGGTGTGAAGAGGGTCATTCATGATATCTAAGGCTATCCCATTTGAATGAATTAATTTGAATGATCTAGGATTAAGTAAAAATCTCATATAATTTAAGAATGCTGTGTTCTGCTAGTAAACCAACCAGACAGAGCATATGAGATGATGCCGATATAATATAATTTTCAATAGCTCCATCTTTTCTGTCTTGCAGCTGTCAAAACAATATGGGTCAGTTTACACAGTGCACTTTGGCCCCAAAAAAGTGGTGATATTGTCAGGATACAAGGCCGTCAAGCAGGCGCTAGTGAACCTTTCAGAGGAGTTTGGAGACCGAGATATTACTCCCATATTTCATGATTTCAACCAGGGATATGGTAAGGAGGGTTTCATATGCTCATTTAATACACACCTTTTTTTTCTGTAGACATCAAATTAATTCAGCACTTTGGAGCAGGGATTGCTCGACCCCATACTTTTCGATACCAGAATGTAATACCTTAATACTAAATCAATACCATAGGTGACCAATAACCAGCCTTAAAATATAAGTGAATTTAAAAGAATTATATAATAATAATAATAATAATAATAAACTGATTCATATCTTAATACCTTTGTATCAAACTGTAACAAAAAACCTACAGGTAACATAGGTTATATTTTGATGTTGGAGTAAAAAAAACATATGTCTAACTGAACTATCAAGATGAAAATATAATTAATTCTTCTTATCTTTTCAGTGAAAACACATACAGTGTTACAAAATGTAACAAAAAAAAACTACCGGGAACATAGGTTACTTTTTTGCTGAGTTTGAAGAACAAAAAAAACTGAAGTCGTGCAATTAATACAACAAATGTTGCTTTATAGTAAAGTGTTATTTTAACAGTCAAAGTAATATTCAAAATCACGTTATTTCTCTCTCTCTCAGATTGTTTTCAGATTTCAGACTCAGCCAAAGAAAAGATCTTGCTTGCTTCATATTAGCAGAAACTTTCTCTTCACATTGATACAAAAATGAATATAGCAAAACTCTTGTTTAATTCAAATCCAATTAATATTCGTTGTATGAAATGCAAGTGCATAAATCTTCACTGGTTCTTGCGTGTCACACACGCACGTTTGAGCTTACTGTATCTGTATGTGGTGATCAGTTGAAAAAAAAGTTCAAATTAAATCTGAATTTATGAAAGATGAACTGTCAATCTCCTAATTCTCTGAAAAGATCAGGATGAGCGAGCGACAAATGCTTAAAAAGATTTGATGTGTTCCTGTGGCAACATGATTTAGGCTTATTGCAATCCTTTGTCATCTGTTTTGTATTCAAGGTGATGTCATTATTTCACATCTACTGTTCTCTTTGCTTATTCATTTTGGGTGCGTTGATAGAGTTTCATCTGTTTGATCCATCGCGTTGTTCTGTTGTCACATTTACCATTTGCACAGCAATTTGGGAATCACTGCCACCTACAGGCGCATTTTTCAACTGCAGCATATGAAATGCCGAATTGAGCGAAATTATGATATCGTACCGATTGAAATATAATATATACCGGTACTTTTCCAGTACTGGTATACCACGCATCCCTACTTTGGAGTAATGGATAAATGATGCCTCTACAGGGATTGTGTTTTCCAATGGTGAAAACTGGAGGGAAATGAGACGCTTTGCTCTTTCGAACCTGCGAGACTTTGGAATGGGCAAGAAAAGAAGCGAAGAGATAATCATTGAAGAAACGCAATATTTAAAAGAGGAATTTGAGAAGTTTGAAGGTAAGACTACATGCCCAAGCACAAGATGATGCTGTGACTGAATCAGATTTAAATATTAACATCTTGTTCACCCATGTGCAGGAAATCCATTTGAAACAACTCTGCCAATAGCCATGGCGGTTTCAAATGTCATCTCTGCCATTGTCTACAGCACCAGATTTGAATATAGCAACACGAAGTTACATCACATGGTTAAACGAGCTTATGGAAACATGAGGATGACTGGATCAGCTTCAGTTCAAGTACCCAGACATTTCTTATGCTTTATTTTGGAGTTGAAGTGTATGTGCATTGCTCATTATGCGGTTCTGCTTGTTTGCAGCTCTACAACATGTTTCCTTGGATTCGTCCTTTTGTGGCGAATCAGAAACGTATTGTAAACAATGTAAAAGAAACATTCAGACAAAGCGAGGAAATAACAAATGATCTGAAGACAACTCTGAACCCTCAGGACCCCAGAGGAATCGCTGACGCTTTCCTGATACGACAGCAAAAAGACGAGGTATGCCTGTAGTTTTAAATAAAAAAAAGTGCAATTACACTCTGACATCTCACTTTCTTGGCTTTCACTGTCATGATTTCTGCAGGAATCTGGCAAAACAGACTCTTTCTATAATTCAATGAATTTATATTGTACAACGAACAACCTCTTTGTTGCTGGGACCGATACAATGGCCACAACACTGCGCTGGGGTCTTCTGCTAATGGCCAAATACCCTGAAATACAAGGTATAGTTGCATCTTAATGCAGGACTATTGCATTATTTTACCACTATCTGAATTCTGCAAGTCTGCAAAGCTAATTATAAACCATGCAAAGTGTAAATCGGAGTCAAGTAGTAATGATGTTATAAATACTCATATTGTGGTCTTGTGAATTTCTAAGCTGAGGTTCAAGAAGAGATTGACCGAGTGATCGGTGGACGTCAGCTCATGGTGGAAGACAGGATGAACTTACCATATACTGATGCTGTGATCCATGAAACCCAGAGATTTGCAAATGTACTACCCATAGGTCCCCCCCGTCAAACCACCTGTGACGTTCACCTCAATGGATACTTCATCAAGAAGGTCTGGGTCCAGTAAGAGCATGCAATGTTTTGATTATGTGTTTGCACCATGAATCATTAATCTTTTTTTTTTTTTTTTGCACAGGGTACCAGTGTGTGGCCACTACTGGTATCTGTATTGAGGGATGAAAATGAGTGGGAAACTCCTGACAGCTTCAACCCAGGACACTTCCTAAACAACCAGGGCAAGTTTGTCAAAAAGGATGCCTTCATGCCCTTCTCTGCAGGTGCGGTACACTTCAAATTCACAATTTTTTGTGCAATTGCAGGGGCCTTTTGTCAATCCTTTGCTTATTTTTTTCTCAGGCCGCAGGGTTTGTATTGGAGAGAGTTTGGCCAGGATGGAGCTCTTCCTGTTCTTCACCTCCCTTCTTCAGCGTTTCCACTTCAATCCTCCTCCTGGAGTTTCTAAAGATGATCTGGATCTCAAGCCAGTCGTGGGCTTCACCCTGAACCCAGTCCCACACAAACTATGTGCAGTCAAACGGTCTTAACATCATATTTGCTGTCAAATGTCTGTTACTTTTTTTTTTTTTCTTGTATATTGCATTTATTCATTTAGCTCTCCACTGGAAGCACATTCAATGTTTATGACTTTTTTGATAAATAACTATATTATATTGGCTTTTCTTAGTTTTAAAAGTATACCAAGTATTTAAATAAATGTATCACTTTAAAATCAAGCAAGTATTTTTAATATGGAAGTAATGTGAAAATAGTTGTATACACTTTGTTTAACCCAAAGATGAGGACTGAGAAAAGAATCAACACATAAATAAATTAACTTTTCCACATTTTTGGTTTTTGTCAGGATTAGGGACTTTCTTTTCCTTGTTTTAAACCTGTCCTTGTTCCCGTGTTTCCTTTTATGGTTATTTCCTGTTCTTGTTTAGTTAATTTATTATCCCTAGCTCCTGTTTAATTTTCCCTTGATCACCTTCCATGTGTTTAAAAGTCCTGAGTTTTCTCTTAGTGTTTGTCCGTTCTACTTTGTTACTTTGTTGCATCTCGGAAGTTATTGTTATTAAAACCCTTTCCGACCGTTAAGTTTTACGTTTAAAACTTAAACGGTCCTGCGTTTTCCCCGTCTCCACGTACGTGACAGTTTCTTCTTGGTTTTTACACATTTGGCAGATCCTTTTTTATTTCTATTTTTAGCAGTCAAATCAGGATCTGGTTAAACTAAAACCATTTGCTTGTGAAAAAATAAATTTGTATAGGCCTATGACTGATTAACCAAGATTAGCTAAGATTTAACTGGCCAAGTGCCAGTAAGTGATGTTTTATAAACAAGTTTCGGGAGGAGCACGCGCGGATAATTAACACAGCCAATTCATCATCAGTAATCACACCACTTATCCAATAAACGCTAGAGAGAACCCCTATAAATAATCAAGCAGCCTTACCTCCATTATCTCTTGTCTTCCAGCGTTGGTAAACCCAATTGCTGCATTATGTCAGAGATTGAAGTTTTTCGCGACGAAAGCTCAGCCGACTCCTCGGATCCTCCCGCCGCTGTCCAAAGCTCCAGCGCTCCGCAGGACACCCCAATCGAGCCCGCGGCTGCAACACGGGGCCGCCGACCTTCCCGTTCCACCGCGGCTAACGCCTCCAAGCGCCGCAGCTCGCCTTCACCCTCGCCTCCAAGGCATCAGCCACCTTCTCCAGCCTCCTCCTACACGTCAGTTTTTTCACACGCCCCATCAGCAGAAAATTGGACCGTGGCAGGACTCCGACAAGTTCTCACCAGTGCCGGCGTCATTATTCCACGACGTTCAAGCAAGTCGGATCTCCTCGTCCTCTACAATTCTCTCCAGTCCGGGGAACTTCCAAATTCCTCCCCTCCACCCAAATCAGCGACCACAGCGAGCAAGGGCCGCAAATCACCCTACTCACGGCCCGGTCCAATCTTCACTCCCTCGAGGACCGGCCTCCGGCCATCGAACCGCAGCAGCAGGCCCTCGGCTAGCCTCGGCCGCGCCCCGGATGCCGCAGCCCTCAGCCCCCACCTTCCTCGAGCCTCCACCGAGCGCCAGCTCGCAACCCAGCCCAGCGAAGAGCCAGCCTTCGCCTCCACAAGCCGCCACACCAGAACAAGTACGCCTCCGTCAGCGGCAAAGAGCTATTCGCAGCCCCGGCTCAACGAACCCCTCCCCTACCCATGGCCCGCAGCTCCGCCACACACGGCTAGCCCTCCTTTGACAGCGCAAGCCCCGGCGCCCGACATTTCCCCCCCTTTTCCCCCACCTTTCTCCGTTCACTAAGCCCGTTCAAGCTCGAACATACCTCAATTAATGACCCAAACACCCGCCATTCCCCCTCTCTTCCACGCCGTTAGCTCCGTCCCCGGAGCCCCTTTCTCCCGCCACGCCTCTACCCGTCCCTCCAAACGCACTCGCATTGGAACCACCCCCCGTAGCCAACTCCATCAGGTCACAGATTCTATCAGGTACAGACGTAGACTTATTTTCTTTATTGTCACCAATTTCACCTCCGTCCGCAGATCGCCAAATCGATTGCGGCGAATTTTCCGTCACTTAAAAAATTCAGCCAACAATCCATCACGCATTTTGTCTTTTACCGAATTCACTATCGCCTTCAATCGCTACACGGAAGTCATATGCACCACTTTCCCTCACAGGAGACGCGAGCTCGGCGACTATCTCGCAATAATCGCCGAGCTTGCACTATCCTACGGCGGCTCCCATTTTTACACATATCACAAGTTATTTTCAGCCAAATGCGCAATCCGGGTGGCCCAATGGAACCAATGTCCTTACTGGGGAGCACTAGATAACGAACTCCACAACAGGGTGTTTTTAGGCTGCCGCAACATCACTTGCGCAGTCTGCCGGTCTATTTCCCACTCCACCACCATCTGCCCTTTCATTAACCCATCCATCCCCCTGCCCTGAACCATCCCAGCCCAGATCCACCAGCTACGTACCACAAACATCCCTTAACCCCCCCTTACTCGCCACCGCCTTTCTTCCTCCGAAAGCCAGGTCTGCGCCAGCTTCAACACCGGCAGATGCTCTCGACAAAGATGCCGTTTCATGCACGTCTGCAATTTTTGCGGCAGCGCTCACGCCCGCATAATCTGTCCGGTTTCCAAAGCCGCCAATAAAAATTCTAAAAGATACTTATCGACTCCTGTAAATACTTTTCACTTATCTTCAGAATTAGTCCATCACCCTGACCCGCATTTTACTAAATACTTATTGTCAGGTCTCTCACATGGCTTTCACCCCGGCGTGGGAAACCTCCCCTCCGAAAGCCTCATCTGCCCCAATCTCCAGTCCGCTCTCACCGAACCCGAAACAGTCGATATCCTAATTAAAAAAGAAATAGAAGCAAACCTCATGATCGGCCCCTTCTCCATCCCCCCTTTCAACATCTTCCGCATCAGCTCCATCGGCGTAGCTACCAGAAAATGTTCAGGTAAAAAACGCCTCATAATCGATCTTTCATCACCACATAATTCCCCATTCCCAAGCATTAACAGCCTCATTCCTCGAAGTTTCTCTCCACTACCATGACATCGACCAAGCCATCACCCTGATCAAAGACAGGGCCGTGGAGCTTGGCTAGCCAAAGTCGACATCACGTCCGCCTTTAAAGTAATGCCCATCCACCCAGACTTTTGGCACTTATTCGGCATCCGCTGGCAGGAAAATTTTTATTTTTCCGTCCGTCTCACCTTCGGCTGTAGAAGCAGCCCCAAAATCTTCGACATGTTATCAGAAGCAATCTGTTGGATCCTCTCAAACAATTACGACATACCCTATCTGGTCCATCTTTTAGACGATTTTTTGATCATCTCGCCACCCGACTCCATCCCAGCCGCGCACCTCTTGACAACCCAAAAAGTTTTTTCAGAGCTCGGAATTCCCCTCGCCCAAGATAAAACCGCGGGTCCCAGCACTTCTATCGAATTTTTGGGTATCAACTTGGATTCACAAAAATTCCAAGCTTCTTTACCCAAGGAAAAAATCGACAGGATGATTTTGGTAGCATCCACTCTCGCAGCAAACCCAACCTGTTCCAAACGCGAACTGCTATCCGTTCTCGGCCATTTAAATTTCGCGATGAGCATCATCCCACAAGGCCGCCCCTTCATCTCACATCTCCTCACTCTCGCATCTTCCACCCATGCCCTAGAAGATCAAATAGCCCTAACCGACTCATGCCGTAACGAGCTCAGCTTATGGATATCTTTTTTCAAATGTTGGAACGGATTATCCTTTTAGAACAACTTGATTTCTTCCCCAGTCGACATCCAATTATTTACCGACGCCGCCCCCTCCATCGGTTATGGGGGATTTTACCAAGGACGCTGGTTCGCATCTACTTGGCCCTGCCAGCTATCCAATCTACCACAGTCATCAGCATCCTTCGCTCTATTCGAGCTCTATCCCATAGTCATCGCAGCCTTTCTGTGGGGTAAAGAATGGTCCGTTACCAGCATCATTATCCACTGTGACAACGAAGCCACCGTACACTGTGTCAACAAATCTCGTTCCCATTCACCCATGCTAAACCCCCTGTTAAGACGTTTAATTTGGATTTCAGCTTGCGACCAATTCACCATAACCGCAAGGCACATTCCTGGGTCAAAAAATCAGATAGCTGACTCTCTCTCTCGTTTTTCTTTTCAGAAATTCAGAACGTTGGCACCGGAGGCGGATCCACTCCCCACCCCAGTACCTCCCTTTTCAGAACTGATATTCCCTTAAACCATCCCTTGAAACCTCTCCTCGAAGCTTCCCTCAATTCAATTCTCCAAGCAGTCTCCCAAGGACCCTCCAGTCATACCTGACAGCATGGAAAAGCTTTAAAACTTTTCACTCCGCTTATAACCTGCCATTCCCCGCCTTTTCCCTACTGGACATCACCTCATTCATCTCCAACCTCAACATAAACAAAAAACTCCAAACCAGTTCCATTAAAGGTTATCTAAGCGGACTACAATTTTTTCACAAACTTTTATACGGTTCCCCTTCCGCCCATATAGCCAATTCACAGACCTCCCTACTCATCAAAATGTATAAAAAAAAACAATCCCACCCGCCCAGACTCCAGGCAGCCCATAACTTTAAAAATTTTGACCAAATGCATTTCCACCCTCCGCAGAGGCTACCATTCCGCCCGCACACTCGACGCCATGTTTATCCTGGCCTTCTTTGGCTTTCTCAGATGCTCTGAGCTCGCCATCTCATCCAGTTTCGACCCAGCCATCCACCCCACCATCTCAGATCTAGCGGTGCTGGACGACGAAACCATCTCTTACACCATTAAGCAAAGTAAGACAAACCAAACAAAGAAAGGCCACTTCATTTACATTTTCAACCTCCAATCGCCTATATTACCATACCAAACCTTTTTACAGACGACTCCAACCGCCCCGTCACTCGCTTCTGGTTCCAAAAGCACCTCAAGGCAGTCCTGCTCCTATCAGGTACCCCTGCCGAAAACTTTTCCAGCCATTCATTCCGAATAGGCGCAGCAACCACAACGGCCCACAAAGGCCTTTCCCAACAGCAGATCCAAGAACTCGGTCGCTGGTCGTCGGAAGCTTTCAAAAGCTATATTCGATCAGACCGCTCCCACATCAAGGAAGCCCACCAGACCCTAATCGGCCATCGCCTTTAGAATACACCTCCGAAACCCCATAGCAACCTCTCCTCTCCATCACCCTCTATCTATATTTCCCCACTGCCGCAGCAGTGCCCGCTCCCACAGGAGCCTTTCCCGTACTTCCCCACTGCCGCAGCAGTGTCCGCTCCCGCAGGCACTCCATCAATATCTCCGCACTGCCGCAGCAGTATCCGCCCCCGCAGGAGTCATTCCTATATTCCTCCACTGCCGCAGCAGTGCCCGCTCCCGCAGAAGCTCCATCAATATCTCCCCACTGCCGCAGCAGTGTCTACCCACACCTCCTCCTTCCCCTCCCCACGCTGCCGCAGCAGCTCACTTCAGCAGAAGCCGCTTCTTCCTCCAAGATGCCGCAGCATCATTACAAGCGGTGTCCAGCATCCCATCAGCCCTAAGCCATGCAATTTTTGGGGGGTCTCTTAGCCACTATTTGGCTGCTGTCCCACGATAAGCATTTTTTGGGGAGCTTCCGGGTCCGGGCCAAATGCCGAGCTCGGACCCCTCTCCCCGGGCGAGAGGAGTACCCCGGGCTCGAACGACACGAGCTCGGAGCCCTCTGACAGCAGGCCAAATATGCATACCGTTTATTCAGTTCATTATTATGTAAGTGTGAACTCGTGAACTAAAAGTCAAAGATTATATTTTCTTGGGCAACAGTCAATGAATGTTGTGCCAATGAAACTAGAAAATAATGCTTTAATTATCATCTTTTTTGATCAGAGAGTCATGTTCACCTTGCATTTTAGTTTTCCTCACATGTGTAGCCTGATTAATGACTCCGCCTGAAGAGCGGTGACATCAATAATTTAATATATAAAAACGCTAAACCAACTCCAACAGAGGTCAGACAATAATGTGTTATAGAGCCCTTTTCGGGTGGGACTAGTTTTCCTTGACGAGGAAAGATAAATTGTGATTTACGTGCAATTTTTCCCTACAGCTTTGGAAAAACTGGGTAAATTACTGTTTTTCGGCTGAGTCAGACTTTCGATAAATCTAACATGAAAGGCTTCACTTCCACTTGATGTAAATAAATGACAATATTTTGTGCCCTGGATAGTATTATTTATTCCAAAACATATAATTACTCTGTGGTCCATCTGAGGAAATGCAATTGTTTCGCATATTCATGAACATAGGATATAAATTCACAAAAACAGTACTCATGGCGCCACTCCCTGCATATGTTTTATCCACTCCCTGCATATGTCAAACCTCAGTGAACTGGTATTATAACCAGGGTACTGAAAACGTGCTGAGTGTATGAGGTACACATCGTCAACTTTTAACCACGATAAACTCTCACACACGTGCTCGACAGGGTCTCTATAATGTTCACTTATTCATTCAGGGGCAGAGCGGGGTAGTAACTGATTACATAATCTGTAGTATGTAACCAGATTCCACAAATTAAGTACTTGTAATTACTAGTTAAATTGTAAAATACTCGTAATCAGACTACAGTTACTTTTTTATGGATTACATGATTACATTTTCACACAATAGCAGGAGGTGGAAAGAGTACGAAAATATTCAACTCAAGTAAAAGTAACATTACATTAATGAAATTGTACTTAAGTACAAGTAAAAGTACCAGTCTAAAAAATCTACTCAAGTAAAAGTAAAACGTAGCTCATTTAAAATTTACTCAGAGTAAAAATTATTTAGTTACATAAAGTGGAAGGGATGAAAAAATGGGCTACAGTCCTGCCCTGTTTATAACCCTAATTAAACACATCTGATCCAGCTAATCTAATCATTTAGGCTTATTTGAAAACTACATGGTGTGTGTGTTGGAGCAGGGTTGGAACTAAACTCTTTAGGGCTGTGGCCCTCCAGGAACTGAGTTTGACACACCTGGGATATGGGCCTATAAATCTCAAACTAGGTGTTTTTAATTAAAGGAATCAGTTATTTAGAATAATAACACATTTGGGCTGTTACCAGGCAAATTAAATCAGTATCAACAAAATTCCTCTTTGCAACGCAGAGGAAACACAGAAGCTTCATCTGAAGAGGCATAGATGTATTTACACTGACATTGAATGCATTTAGCCTGCAGTTACAAATGTAGAAATAATGTTTTGATAAATAAGACATAAAATATGACCCTGGACCACAAAACCAGTCATAAGGGTACATTTTCCTAAATTGAGATTTATACATCATCTGAAAGCTAAATAAATCATATTTCCATTGATGTATGGTTTGTTATGAAAGGACAATATTTGTCCAAGATACAACTATTTGAATATCTGGAATCTGAGGGTGCAAAAATACACAAATATTGAGAAAATCTCCTTTAAAGTTGTCCAAATGAAGTTCTTAGCAATGCATATAACTTATCAACAATGAAGTTTTGATATATTTACAGTAGGAAATTTACTAAATATCTTCATGGAACATGATCTTTACTTAATATCCTAATTATTTTTGGCATAAAAGAAAAATGTATAATTTTGACCCATACAATGTATTGTTGGCTATTTCTACAAATATACTCCAGCGACTTAAGACTGGTTTTGTGCTCCAGGGTCACAAATGTTGAATACTCGTTTTATATAAAATAGTTACTCTAAATGTTAAATTAAAACCACAAGTAGGTGTCAGCAAGTTCACTGATAAGTGAATCATTGCGATTGAACAGAATCATTTAAACGGTTAATTCAAGGAATGAAACACCGTCATTGCTCAGAGACGCAAAACTGTGTATGGTGGCTGTGTTTGGAATTATTTTTGTTGTCGAAATAGAGCAAAAACAGGCAATATGGTGTCTAAAACGCAAGTCTCTTAATTAACTTCTTGTTTAAAAAAAAAAAAATCTACAGGCCTGTGTAATCATGCTGATTTGTGGAGAAAAAAACGACACTCTTCGTGTGATGTTGATTTACTATATGAAATGATATAAATATATACATTTTTTGCCCCTACATATTAAATGTTGTGATCATTCTAAACGCATTTTAACAGACTGAATCTTGCAGTGAAAGAAAGCACTCCAAATGCACACGGACTAATGTTAGTCTAATCTAATAGATTTCACGGGACACTGTTTAGTGTTTTGTTGTTAGCAAAATACTGATAATCGCACTGTCACATCGTTAAAACAAAAATGACTATATTTTTGTTTTCGCACACCCTGCACCACTGTCTTTTTGGCTAATTTGTGCAGACCCTTTTGCTAAACCGTTAAAGCTTAATTTTAACCACCAATGCAACGATGCAAGTGTTTACCTTACCTCTACATGCTTGTGAAGGGTTGATGTCGAGATTTTATAAGCTGCTAGTTTGGTCTCCCGAGGCAAACACAGCTTACACTGCATAATAGAGCATGAATATGGTCAGGGGTTCACTTCATTTCCTTCGAGTTCAACTTCAGCAGAATACGACAGGGTCTGGTTTTCAGCTGGGTCTGCACCATTAATGCCTGTCTTGTCCGTCTGCATCTTTCTTGTGATTTTAGCGCCAGTTTGTTCTCCTGCCGATTATTTACTGCAGTAGTTTCCAGGGAGGTATTTTTTTTTATTTTTTTTACTCAGTAATTAATGTTTTAAAATGTAGCGAAGTACAATACTTCAAACTAAATATACTTAAGTAAAAGTAAAATTACAGATTAAAAAAAAATACTTTAAAAAGTAAAAGTACACAAAAAAAGCTACTCAATTACAGTAACGCGAGTAAATGTAATTCGTTACTTTCCACCTCTGCACAATAGCAATAAATTGTTCAATTCATTGATTCTCCTTGATTTCTCTTTTTCATCTTTTACATTTTCCTTTCTAAAATAGCCTACCGATACACATTGTATATGCATATATAGTATATATAGTCCAGTTTTGTGGACGTTCACACAAAGATCAGTCATTAGTCAGGTGGCGACAGCATTTGACCTCTGGAGGTACAAACAATCATTTCAGGTTTAAGAAGGGTTTCGACACTGCATCAACTACTGATGAACACATTCATCTTTATTTGAATTACTACTCTGTAGGGTTTTTTAACCAGTTATTAATTATAACTAATAAAAATGCACATATTCACATTATTTCTTAGTTACATGTAATCCAGTCATTCCAAAACTTTTCATAATCTAAACCTTTTTCCCCAAATATATTTGCTTTAATTACCCCAGAGATTTTAAAATAAATATTTAAATAATTAAGTACCTCATTTGCATGTTCACAGTTTCTTTGATGTTTATTAATAATCACATCGTATGCAGATAAATACAAATATTTAATCTTTCTTAGTATGTGTTTTATTTCAAACAAAGACTATGGAAACACAAAAGACGGTTCACTCCTATACTTATGAATGCAAGAAACTGCAATATGGAGGAATAGTCCCCCCTTCTAAAAGAAAGAGGCAAATTTCCCATAGAAACCTGACTAGACCAGCCGATGCACATGTGCAGTATAAAAACGTTATGACTCCGCGTGCCAATTGCCTGGTCTAGCCTGAAAATTAAGCTTTTTAAACTCTTTTGGAGCATAAGAAACAACATTCATGGGGCAATCCATTTCAGATTTGTGTTGCTGATTTGATGCATGTAATTTAATTGTGAGTTCAGCGAGCAGTTTTTGAGGATTCAGTATTCCTTCATACATTTAGATAGGTGACAGGTCTTGTATGAGCTGGCATTGCAAATATGACCACCGAGTGAAGAGACTTTTCTCGAAAGGGAGTTTGTTTTAAAATTATTTTAATTTGTTATGATTTAATTAATTGACAGCTTTTCATTAATCCCCCCCTCCCTTCTTCCCCTGCAGTTCCTTTATGAACCATAGTTTGGGAAACCTTAATTTAATATAATGTTTAATGCACTTCATGTTGTAAATTACAATGAATGGAAAAAGTTTTCTTAGTCTTTGCATTTTTTTTACACCATTATGGTACAAGATAGTGCTATTTAAATCAATGTGATAAACGAGTAATCAAAAGTAATCTAAAACTAATCTGATTATATTACCTAAAATGTGTAATGTAACGGATTACGTTACTAACTACAATTTTTGTCATGTAAGCTGGAATCAGTAACAGATTACAATTTGTAAATAATCTACCCAGCTCTGCTCACAGGGATATAAAATACCATTTTATGGATAGAAGCATAAATAAGTAGAGTGGAGAAAAGTTAAATGTTGGTTGTAACTATGGACTACGTTGACAAGAGTGGTAGAAGTATTTACCATGAAGCTTCAATTACTACCACACTAGACTACGGAGCAGAGCGAGGAGAAAAAACAAGTAACAGTCTTTAATTCTTCCAACACAAGACAGACAGGAAGAAACATGTAGCACCATTGACGTTAGAGACCCGACCCACTACTAACTTCTTCTTCGTTGGAAGCAGTTGACATCCATAGTGTTGCATTACTGCCATCTACTGTCTCACTTTGACTTACTATATCTTCATTAAATTTATTACATTCGTCCTTCCAGTCCAGTCCTCCTTAAAAAACTAAACCAACATCTCCGTCCTTGGTCATTATTTCCACATGTTACTGTATTTTTAACGTTATACTCTACTATACCTATTTCCCGCAGCTGATTCTTGAACTCTTGCATATATTTCTTACATGATATAAAGATATGCTTAATTGTTTCCTCCTCCTGACAATCATCACATAGTCCTGCCGGATGTTTTCCCATAACATGAAGAGTTTTGTTTAGCTTGCAATGACCAATCCTCAGTCTATTTATTATAACTTGTTCCTTCCTTTTATTTCCCTTTTTACTTTCCATACCGATCATATTTTGTATCATGTATAGATGTCTCCCTTTAATTTCATTATCCCACAGCTGCTGCCATTTTTGCCTTATCCTTTTCCACACTAAACTCTTCCCTTCTGTTTTTGATCATTTCATTTTGATGTCAACATGTTCTTTTTTGTAGTCTGTCTACTTTCTCATTTCCCTGGATGCCCATGTGCGCTGGCACCCACATGTATGTGATATTTCTCCCTTGCTTACTTATTGAGTTTGTAAATACATTTTCATAAAGTAATTCCTGATGATTTCTAGTTACACCATTTCTAAATTCACATTTTCTTCCTCTCTTCCATATAGCTCCATCATCTGCAAATAGGGATCTCCCCATATCCACTGGAAGCTCTAAGTATATATCATTAATCATGACGGAAAATAAAACTGGGCTAATTACACTCCCTTGTGGAGTGACCCACTACTAACTGAAAGGACAAGACCTTAAATACACAGACAATTTGGGAGGAAGACGAGACACACCTGGAATCAAATCAATAATTAACGTGAGGGAGAAACTGGGTCACAGGGAACACATGGGAATCAAAACACACACAAGACAGTCCACAATCCTGACACGCACAGAACAAACATGAGAATATACATTGGAAGTTAGAGCTTTTTTAATATACAGCAATATGCATTGACAATATATGGCTATATATTTATACATATAAATATAAATATAATAATTATAATGCTTCATCCTTTACTGAGGATATGTTACATATAGATGTTCCCATACAAATGAGAATGTATTCACACATATATACACAGAATGAGTTAAAGCAGATTTCTTGTTCCCAGCATGCTTTGCTTCTGACAGTTAAAGGATAGTAAACGCTTTTAAATTAAGTGTTATGTCATCTGTTTTTACTCAATAAGAGAAGAGCTGAACTTATGGTTAGGATGGCAATTGGCCAAACAGCATTAATATTGTATATTACTTCATTTAAAAAATAATGTCTGTGCACTTTTTTCTAATTGACATCTCCAAGAGCTCATAATAGTAACACAAAGAGATCTCAGTTAATCACGTCAGCACAAGATCATCACATATGTTCTCTTAATAGCAGCACATTATATTTGAGCACACACAGATAAATACATGACTATAATATCTCAGTTACACACACCCACTCTCCTTCAGTCCTCCATACACAGGCGACACACGATCAGTAGAATAACTTCATACACAAATGGCTGTATTCACATATATTATACTTGATTCATTCGTATTTTAAAGGGATTTTCTAAATTACAAAAAAACTATGGATTTGTATATGGTCTATTATATGCAGGTAGAAATGATACATGACAAGTAATGCAGTTTTTGAAAGCCATAAACGGTTAGTATTTTGACAGTCACTGTGCTATGATTGACTGTATGTTTCTGTTGGATAGAAACTAGTGTTAATGTTTTGACTGAATGAGTCGAGTTTGAATCGGGTTTGCTCTGTTTTAATAGAGATAATACATGTAGAAAAGAGTATTCAGCATTTTGAAACGTAGCGTTTGTATTTATTTAAAAAAATGTGGATTTGGCCAGAAAATCACTATTTGGCTAATTGTGTGATGTATGTGTGTTGCTGTGTTAAGAGTTTATAAAAAGTACTTATTTTTAAGTATTGGTAAACACTTGTCAGCAATTAAAAAAAGAAAAGTAAAACTAATACATTTCAAAGCTCTTCTGCTTTTGTCCAAGTAAGAGATGCAGATACATTTTCTTATTGTCCTGCAACTTTTGAACCACAATAATTTCATTTATTTTTTTGTTTTTTTTGTTTAGATCGGTATCCCAGCTAACAGTGAATGTTCTGAAAAGTTGTGTTAGTGTTCTGGCAAAGTTTTCTCAAAGTAATCTTAAGAGAAAAACTAATGTTAATAAGTCAAGTAAAAACTAATGCAGCTATGGCTGGGCCGAGAGAGCTGTTAGGCCTAATGGTGTCTGTTATATTTTGTTGCAGGTAAATGGATCAATGTTGATTTACTTTTCTTTCTTTTCTATTTTTGTATTGTTCTTATTGATTGTCAATATGGTTAATGTGTTTGTTCACAATGTGTTCTGATGGTGAGGCACTGCTGGGCTGAGAGAGCCGTTGCTAGGCCTGATGGTTCTGTTATATATTTTATAACATTCTAGATGATGTCACTGTTTGCAGATTGCTTTAAGAACCTATCAGCCTGCTCCATCTAGAGTTTCATAACTGAACTGTATTTACATCCACCTGCAGAGCCAATAAGAAATACTTCAAATGAAACTATTTACGCACCCTCAAACCATCTCTAGTGTATATGACTTATTTTAGATGAATACAATCGAGTTATTTTAAAAATGTCCTGGCTCTTCTAAGTTTTACAATAAAAGTGAACTGTGGTCAAGAATTTGAAGCAAAATATGCATTCAGCATTTCTTCTCTTCTATGTCATTGCCCGTCACCATTCGCCACAATGCAGTACCACATTGCATGTGTGTGAGGTGCTGCTGACACAGGAGCCACTGTTTTAACGTAGAACCTAGGGTTGGGAATCGCAGGGTACCTCACGATACGATATTATAATTGTTAGAAACTGTTAGAAAACAGCAAAAGAAGTTCTGAAAATCAATTTTAACATGTTGAGTAGGCTAAATTAATCATTTTATTCTAGGACTTATTAAAAGCTTAAACTTTTATTTGTCTCTGTGTGTAAACAAACACGTTTAACTGCTTATCAAAAACTAGATAGATAGATATAATATAAACCTGGTACATTTCAAAATTTACCAGGAGTGCTTTCTCAACCTTTCTACTGCTCTCATCAGCCCCACACGAAGAAATAGCCATTCACATCGCATCTTTTGCGCGCTCAGGTTCATTATTTCAAATGTAGACGCACGGCAAGCACACACACTGCACACTTGTGCGCCACATTACGGTTCTGACAAGGTTTTGTTTTGTCCTCCATACCATAGATGCAGATTTATGTTTCTGCCGGTCGGTGCCCCCTGTTCACACTGTATAACATGCACTTGTAATATCTGAGAGTGAAGGGAGAGAGAGGGAGATTATCCAGTTCTATTCATATAAAACTGGACACGCTGCCAGCGCTCTCTCTCACTCTTATATTCAGAGCCGATCCTCCCTATACGCAGAATACGCAAGCTGTGTAGGGCTCCCGAAAAACCAGGGGCCCCCATGCTCTCAAAGATGATTTCATTTTAGTTTCGTTTTAGAATTTGGCCAACGGCTATAAAAACATGAATGGTAATTTATTGTAATGCGGAGCTATCGCCCTTTCTATGTAAAAATCAGTCAATTCATGTAATGTGAATGTCGTAATGTCTCTTGCTCGAGACTAAAACAACGAGTTGAAAGCATAGCGAGCTGTGGAAGAGACACTGTTTATCGAGCACTTTCCGAGAGCGTGATACTAGATGAAGTGAAACACGGACAAATGTGTTTCATTAATCATAACCACTCGACACCCCCCTCACAGTTTTGCGTAGGGCCCCCAGAAGTCTAGGATCGCCTCTGCATATAGTGAGTGAAAACCACCTGCGATCCGAACGGAGAGATTGGGCTACTCATGAACTGACTATGCTCTCTGCAATAATAACGTGATCTGTGCCTATAGTCCACGCTGATAGATGTTCTGGGGCAGCTAGGTTTCATCTCCATAAACATATATATATATATATAAGTAGAGCTAATACAGAGGCTGGACATCTGTTTTGGTTCCTCGTGCTTCCCAATCAATCGTGCGGTTCATGGTTGCTCATAGTCAGAGCGCTTTTGGAAAAGAAGCTGGAAATGGCGCGGCCAAGATTTTCATGCATTTTTGAATTAATAATTGTATTAATTATTAATATTAATGATTATTTATTACTTATTTACTTAACTTAAGTAAATTAATTAAATGTAGTAATTAAAATATCGATATTTGGCACCAGATATGGATTCTCGTATCACACTGAGAAGAATCTCGATATATCACCGTATCGATTTATTGTCCCACGCCTAGTAGAACCCGTACGCATATAGAATAAAAATATGCATATATAATAAGTATTAGTAGCTTATTAAAATGATGGTTGAACCACTGATGCCACAAGGACTATTTTAACTACCTTTGAAGTCAGAAAACTCTCAGATTACAACAACAATACCTTAATTTGTATTCTGAAGATGAATGAAGGTCTTACAGGTTTGGAACGACCACAAGCCATCCTAGGTGTATATGACTTTCTTCTTTCACTGGAACCAGTAACAAGAAGACAGATGATGAGATATGAGTAACATTAGCAAGACTATGAAAAGAATGCAAGGGAGAACACAGCTTAAATAGGCAAGCGGAAAAATCAAATTATCAACAGGTAGGAGAAATCGAACCATAACGAGTACAGGTAAAGATTTGTGGGTCATAATAGGAGAGCAACAGAGTCAGAAGGAGTGCCCTTTGGTAGGGATCATAAGGCCAGGGAGCCTTACTGCATCTGCGGCGGTCTTGTAAATCAGTCACCTGCTGCTCGAGGTCATCCAGACACATAGTGTGTTCGTTGATCACCTTTTCTGCTCTCGCTGTTCGCCGATTAAAACGTCAACTTTAGAGCACATAGTTTGGATTGTAGTCATGTGAGAGGTGAATTCGGTGTGCATTGCTGCTAATTCAGTTTTCAAAATGTCCTCAAATCGCTTTATAGTGATCACCATATTATTCTCCATGTCTGCTCAGCCAGCTGCGGCCGCTGGGTTTGTTTTCTTCTTAACTGGCGAGGATGACGGTGAAAGATAAGCGAGTTTCCTACTGTGTGCCATCTACAGACCAACGGCAAAGGAAGTTAGAAGTCGAACAACTGTAAAACAAAAACTTGCAACATTCAGCTCAGCTGATGTGCGTCTCGGCTCATGAAAGCGTCACGTGATCCCCTCCTGACACAATTAATTTAATGCCAACCTGGGGGAGCGCCGGGGAAACACTCCCCACCAGGACACATATAAGTTTTACCAATTTAGGGCAAATAAATCAGATAGAGTGAAACATGGCATCAATACAAAATAAATACATGATATTTTATACAGAATTTATTTTTCTTCTTCTAAAAAAAAAAAAATATATATATATCTGTGAAGATTTTCAGTCAGGTTTTAGGCCCCGCCATAGCACAGAAACTGCACTTGTTAAAATAACAAATGACTTACTTCTTGCGTCAGACCAAGGCTGCATCTCATTGCTAGTTTTACTTGATCTTAGTGCTGCGTTCGACACTATAGATCATGACATACTCATAGATCGATTACAAAACTATACAGGTATTCAAGGGCAGGCTTTAAGATGGTTTAGATCCTACCTGTCCGATCGTTACCACTTTGTTTATTTAAACGGGGAGGCATCTCAATTATCACCAATAAAGTATGGAGTACCACAAGGATCTGTCCTAGGTCCTCTGCTATTTTCATTATACATGTTGCCCCTTGGTAATATTATTAGAAAATACGGGATTAGTTTCCATTGTTATGCTGATGACACTCAACTATATATCTCAACAAGACCAGGTGAAACTTTGACTCATAATAATTGCATCTATGTGAACAGCATCATACATCGAACAAACTGCTGAAGTTTGATCAAAATCAGACAACGTATGCTGAAGTTATAACCCACTTCCTGTTTCCCTTTCTCCGCCATCAATTTGTCACTTTGCCATGGCCAAACTATTCGGAATATCAACGATTCGGGAAGCCCCCATGTAACCTGATAGCACACGCACATGTGAATACAAGTGTTCACAGAGCATTATTTTGATTTTCAATACTTTGCATTTAAAATAAACTTCTAAATGTCTGTTCAGCAGTCTCTATGACAAATGACTATTACTTCTTGCTGTCACATCCTCTCAAATGGCCAAGACCACAAATGTGGGTATTTGGACAGGCCTGAGTTTTTATATGCACTTACTGACATGAAGTGTGTACTCTGAGTGTGTAACGGGTCCCACTCGCCTGCTCTGAGCGGGTCTTGAATGTGGGAGGCAGACGCACTAACACAGAGGCTAAATGGCTGGCTGTCGCTAGTGTGCGTCTCTTGAGATCAGGGGAGTGAGGTTTACCTGCACAGCACCTACTAGCTGGCCTCCGTTACAAGGGCATTTGTGCAATGTGACCACCTACTGGTTATTAGAAATTCATTTTCATGAAAATCAAGCCATGAGTCATCCTGTGTACATTCCTAGGAACTCTGAGAAAAACATTAACACAGATAAACACAGTTAAAGTGCAGATTTATGAACACATTCCTATATATTTTACATATAAAAAATTACAAAAATATAATGCCAAAAAGTACGCCTGAATGATAAACAGAGGCTGAATAATAACTATTGACAAACTGGTGTGGAGTAAAACACTTGGACATGTCAAGCTTTATTTTCAGCACGCAAACAGTTTGTCCAGTGTGAAACCACACAGACTGTAACAAGTGCTGCATTATGATGAGCTCATCAGTTTAGTAAAAGCATCAAGATCACACTTCAGCCACTTTGTCTCAGAAATATAAAAAGGCAACTTTAACCTCCTCATCTCAGTCTGAGGAGTCATCGTTATCTGGCGGTGAGCATCTGCTGTTTTCTGATCTTCTGCTCGTTGCTGTTCCTGAAAGTGACAAACCAAGGAAGAAAAAAAAGGGGGACAAATATTCTCAGGTAAGTTTGGGGTTGAAGTACAAAGTCAGGGTCATTATGCAAATCTATGCACACATGCTGGAATGAAATATTTAGTATTTGTGAAACGCTGTTGTGTTTCTTGTCTTTCATCATCTGTTCTTCACTAGATCTACTTGATCATCTGAGAGATTTGACTGAATCAAGATGCTGCTGATCATTGAAGTAGCTCTTCTTCTCATTGTAGCTGCTCTAGGACAGGTAAGCTTGGGTTCTAGTATGAATATTACAGACATGAATACTGATGATTGATCATTATGATTGCTGTTGCTGCAGGATCACAGAGCTGCTGCTGCTGAAGAAAACATATATTCATTGGATATGGCACCGGATTCTGTCGATGACCAATATGAGGGCTGTAGAGAGGACATGGCAAACCTGATAGAGACAAAATATCTAAAAAATGAACTCAACAATTTAGAAAAATTTAAAATTGCTTGGAAAAAAGCGGAAGACTTTGTGAAGAACAAAAATTACAAAGGCCTGCCAAATAATAATGTAATTGCTATTTATGTGTACAGTGATTATAATGTATTTAATCATTTTAATAATGATACTCGTTACGTTAAAAAACAGTACAAGCAGAACAAATACAAATGGTATTCACTTCACTTTCTGTTAACAGAAGCGATACAGATTCTGAACAAAACTCAAAATACATGTTATTCAACTTTTCGTGGTACCAAAGCTACATTTGATGAGAATGTTCTGAACAAAGAGGTTCGTTTTGGCTCATTTGCATCATCGTCTCTTAATATTAACATAACCAAAAATTTCGGAAATGTATCTTGTTTTGAAATAAACACTTGTGAAGGTGCTGATGTGTCCAAATATTCTAAGCTTCCTCGTGAGAAAGAGGTGCTGATTCCTCCGTATGAGAAGTTTAAAGTCACTGATATCAAGAAAAAGGTCAGAAAGGTGCCTGGTGTGACACTGTTTTCATTTTGAAAAGCACTGGTAGAAAAAGTGACTTAAACTGTGCTCTATTTAAGAAAAAAAAGTCCATTAAAAAGAGACTAGGTTGTGCACTGAGCTGAACAAAGTGTTTTGAATATATGTGTATATATCAGTTCCACACATATCAATATAACATATATTTTTCCTCTCAGTGTAGTTCAATGCTTCAAGATCATTTCAACACAATGAAATAAAGTTATTTTTGACTTAACTCAGTAGCCTCAGAGTGATTTTATTTTTCTTCATGTACAGTCTTTTTGCATCACATAACTGAACTATACTCAACAAAGTGTTTGCCATGTAGTAAATAGTTGTTTATGAAATGCAACATATATTGACAATATTTAATATATTTAAAACAATTCTGAATGTTTTATTTACTCAATTCATACTGGAAGCACCCTTAAAGTTTCATAATTTTTTTATTTTTTGCATGCTAACATTGCTGGCTAACCACACATAATTTTGCATGCTAACATTGCTGGCTAACCACACATAATTTTGCATGCTAACATTGCTGGCTAACCGCACATAATTTGGTTGAATTGTCTTGTTCTAGTCTTATTATACAAACTTTAATATTCTTATTTCATTTGTCTCCTTACCTCTTCTCCTCTCAAGCTCTGTCATGTTGGATGGGGGCTGGCAGACATGTTCAGGTTTATCCAGAAATATTTGATTGGTTTCAATCTCAGGCTGTGGCCGGGCCACTCAAAGACATTCACAGAGATGTCTCTAAATAACTCTTGCTGTGTGTTTAGGGTTCAAGGTTCTTTATTATTCGTCACATACACAATCATACAGAGTACAATCAGTAGTGAAATGCAAGTAGAATTGAAGAAAAATACAGCATAACATGAGGAAAGTGTCACTGTCCTGTTGGAAGCTGAACCTTCTGCCAGTCTGAGGTTCTGAATGCTCTGGACTGGGGTTTCATTAAGACTATCTCAATATTTTGGTGCATTGAGCTTTTCTTCTACTCTGATGAGTCCATGAGGCTGCTACCAGCACACTTTACTTTTGGGATGGTTCTCTGCAGGTGAGGAGCAGTGATTGGTTTCCTTCAAACATGATGCTTGGAATTGATGTTCATCAAATCAGAGACTCTTGTTTCTCAGAGTCCGAGGGTCCTTTTGTTGTCTTTTAAGATGTTAAAAAAACCTGTTTTTTGTTTTGTTTTTGTTTTTTGCTTTACAAGTATGGTGTATGGAGTTTAGACTGATGTGGGGGAAAATTAATTTAAAGCAGTTTAACATAAGGCAGCAACAAAACAAAATGTGAAAAAATTAAGGGGGATGCATATTTTTACGAGGCACTGTAACAACTAGTGCTGGGCAACGATTAATCATGATTAATCACATCCAAAATAAAAGTTTTTGTGTACATAATATATGTGTATGTACTAATAGATGTGTGTGTACCGTGTACATTTATTATGTATAAATAAATACACACACATGCATGTCTATATGTAAGAAAAATATGTTGTTTATATATTAAATATATTTATATATAATACAAATTATATGAATATAAACATGTAAATGTTTTCAAAATATATACTCTATGTTTGTGTCTTTATATATACATAATGGATATTCAGTACACACACATATATTATATAAACACAAACTTTGATCCTTTATATTAGGTGGCCTTTAGTACTATGTACTTACATTTAAATTAATTGTTTAGTGCAATGCACTTTTTGTGTACATACATGTTTCTACATTTACTGATATTTAAAAAATATGTGCATGTAATGTCATCTGTAATTACATTTATAATTACACTATTGACCCATCCTTTACACCTTAACCTACCCTAAAACCTACTCATACCACTTAACCTGTCCCTAACCTTACCCGTAACCCACCTCAACAGCAGCAAAAGTGTTTTGCAATACAAAATGACCACGATAAGTACATTGTTCTTACAGATGTAAGTTTAAGGCCACTTAATATAAAGTACATATTTTGGGAGATTGTACAAGTATGAAACACACTTTTTTATCCATTTACATATGGCTGCCAGGTACTTAGGCAGACAGACACTCAAAATGTGTGCTTGTGTTTGTGAAACCACAAACAGACCAGACCCTCAGAGGTGTTGCATTATCTGATGAGCTAAACTAGTTTACATGAGCTGGATGCATCAACATCACACTTCAGCTACTTCAGTATTCACAGCGCTTCACTTTTACACATTTTATGTTACAGCTTTATTCCAAAATGGGTTCAATTCATTATTTTCTTCAAAATTCTACAAACAAAACCCCACAATGATATCTTGAAAAAGGTTTGTTTGAAATCTTTGCAAATTTATAAATTAAAAAATTTTACAGAAGTATATACAATTTGTTAATGCTTATATAACAAATAATGCAATTTTCATCAAAGCATTAAATTTAATTGGCCAAGCATACTAAGTCAAAACAAGAAATAGTACTGCCTAAAGCTTCATCATTTCTTAACATACATGCACACACCCAGAACAGACAGAAACAAATATTCACAGTATGAAAAAGCCATCTTCCTCATCTCTTGGTTTGTTAGCTGTGTGTGACTGAATTTTCAGATCTTCTCTCATCATTGCTCCTGAGATCGTGAAGAATAACAAAATCAAAACAAAATGTGACAGGTATGCAGAAAGTAAAATGTCAATATATCAGTGAACATCAAAGGTTTAAGGGTGAGAACTTGGTGAACACAGTTTCATTGTCAGACACATTTTTGCTGAGGTGATAGGTGAAATGCCGTTATGTTTCTGGCTGTATTTATCTGTTGTTCACTATTTCTACTAGAGCATGCTCGCTGGCAAAAATGCTATTGTTAGTGAGCAGTTAAATGGAAGACATTTTTTCAGAAGCAAATAATTGAGAACTTTGATGATCTGGTACTTCAACCAAATGTTATTTGTTTTTAATGTACTTTTTGTAGGTGCTTTATATGAAGTTGAATTGTGTAGAAAAGCTTTCATCAGTTCAATTAAGATTGAACATATATTTTTTTTGAGTGCATGTTTTGACATTTATGTAGGTTACATGAGGCCCCTATTACTCATCTTAGACAGACAGGAACTCAGAGTTCTTCCTGTTTGAAACCACACAGGCCTTCAACCGTTTTGTAACAGATGAGCTTGATGCATCAGTTTTATGTTTTTTATGTTTATGTTATGATCTTAAATCTTACAAATTTGGCAACAACTCTAGAGTTTGTCTGGTGTAAAACCACAGATGGAGCATATCTTCACTTGACTTTTTGTCTGGCTGTGAGTGTTGGTTGGTCTACTCCACCAAGCTACTGTTATAAGCATCAGCCTCATCAGACTGGTCATGGCGGCGGTGTCGCAACAATATATAGTGACATTCTCAATGTTACTCAGAAAACAGGATACAGCTTTAACTAATTTAAAATACGTCTGCTTAATATTACACTGTCAGATATGCTTTCTCTTTCTCTGGTTACTGTGTATAGACAGCCAGGGCCATATACAGATTTCCTAAAATAATTGGCTGATTTCCTCTCAGACCTATTGGTTAATGTTGATAAAGCACTAATTGTCGGAGATTTTAACATTCACATTGATAATACAAATGATACATTAGGACTTGCGTTTACTGATTTAATAAACACTTTTGAGGTCAAGCAAAATGTCACCTGGCCCACGCATCGTTTTAATCATACGCTAGATTTAATTATATCAAATGGAATTGGTCTTACTTACAGGTGCATCTCAATAAATTAGAATATCGTGGAAAAGTTACTTTATTTCAGTAATTCAACTCAAATTGTGAAACTTGTGTATTAAATAAATCCAATGCACACAGACTGAAGTAGATTAAGTCTTTGGTTCTTTTAATTGTGATGATTTTGGCTCACATTTAACAAAAACCCACCAATTCACAATCTCAACAAATTAGAATACTTTATAAGACCAATAAAAAATATTTTTAGTGAATTCTTAGTCTTTTGGAAAGTATGTTCATTTCCTGTATACGTACTCAATACTTGGTAGGGGCTCCTTTTGCTTTAATTACTGCCTCAATTCGGCGTGGCATTGAGCTGATCAGTTTGTGGCACTGCTGAGGTGGTATGAAAGCCCAGGTTTCTTTGACAGTGGCCTTCAGCTCATCTGCATTTTTTGGTCTCTTGTTTCTCATTTTCCTCTTGAAAATACCTCATAGATTCTCTGGGGTTCAGGTCTGGCGAGTTTGCTGGCCAGTCAAGCACACCAACACCATGGTCATTTAACCAACTTTTGGTGCTTTTGGCAGTGTGGGCAGGTGCCAAATCCTGCTGGAAAATGAAATCAGAATCTTTAAAAAGCTGGTCAACAGAAGGAAGCATGAAGTGCTCCAAAATGTTTTGGTAAACGGGTGCAGTGACGTTGGTTTTTAAAAACACAATTGACCAACTCCAGCAGATGACATTCCACCCCAAATCATCACAGACTGTGGAAACTCAACACTGGACTTCAAGCAACTTGGGCAATGAGCTTCTCCACCCTTCCTCCAGACTCTAGGACCTTGATTTCAAAATGAAATACAAAACTTGCTCTCATCTGAAAAGAGGACTTTGGACCACTGGGAACAGTTCAGTTCTTCTTCTCCTTAGTCCAGGTAAGATGCCTCTGATGACAACTGTAGCCAAATTCCTTGACACGTCTGTGTGTGGTGCTTTTGATGCCTTGGCCCCAGCCTCAGTCCATTCCTTGTGAAGTTCACCCAAATTCTTGAATCGATTTTGCTTGACAATCCTCATAAAGCTGCGGTTCTCTCGGTTGGTTGTGCATCTTTTTCTTCCACACTTTTTCCTTCCACTCAACTTTCTGTTAACATGCTTGGATACAGCACTCTGTGAACAGCCAGCTTCTTTGGCAATGAATGTTTGTGGCTTATCCTCCTTGTGAAGGGTGTCAATGATTGTCTTCTGGACAACTGTCAGATCAGCAGTCTTCCCCGTGATTGTGTAGCCTAGTGAACCAAACTGAGACCATTTTGAAGGCTCAGGAAACCTTTGCAGGTGTTTTGAGTTGATTAGCTGATTGGCATGTCACCATATTCTAATTTGTTAAGATTTTTGTTAAAACGTGAGCCTAAATCATCACAATTAAAATAACCAAAGACTTAAACTACTTCAGTCTGTGTGCATTTCATTTATTTAATACACGAGTTTCACAATTTGAGTTGAATTACTGAAATAAATGAACTTTTCCACAACATTCTAATTTATTGAGCTGCACCTGTATATAGATACCGTACCTCAAAGTGATCACAATTTCCTTGTACCGTGCATGCTGCATATTACTGATATTAACAATATGGCTCCGCGTTATCGCCCAGGCAGATCTATTGTTCCAGCCACTTAAGACAGATTCACAAATAACTTGCCTGATTTACCTAAACCGCTCTGTGTACCCAGAAATACAAATTAACTAGACAAAATTACTAGCAACATGGGAACTATCTTCTCTAATACGTTAGAAACTGTTGCCCCCATCAAATTAAAAAAGGTTAGAGAAAAGCATGCTGCGCCATGGTACAACAGTTATACCCATTCTCTCAAGAAAGAAACTCGTAATCTTGAGCGCAAATGGAGAAAAACTAACTTTAGAATTAGTACATTGTCTTTAGAATTGCGTGGAAAAACAGTATGACCAGCTATAAACAGGCTCTAAAAGATGCCAGGACCGAGCATATCCGCAAACTTATAGATAATAACCAAAATAACCCAACGTGTTTTATTTAGCACAGTGGCTAGATTAACAAATAAACAGATGTCACCCGATCTAAATATTCCCTCATAGTTTAACAGTAATGACTTTATGAATTTCTTTACTGAAAAAATAGATAACATCAGAAATACAATAACAAATGTAGATTCTACAGCGTCTATTACTTCAGCTTCATTCATCGCACCCAAAGAAAAACTGCATTGCTTTACAACTATAGGACAGGATGAGCTAAATAAACTTATCACTGCATCTAAACCAACAACATGTTTATTATATCCTGTACCCACTACATTACTGAAAGAGTTGTTAAATGTAGCAGAAGAACCACTTCTCAATATTATTAACTCCTCGTTATCTTTAGGTTACGTCCGAAAAACCATTTAAACTGGAGGGTATTAAGCCTCTTATTAAGAAACCACAACTAGATCCTAGTGAACTGGAAAATTACAGACCCATTTCAAACTCTTTCAGTAATTTTGTAGGTACAGGATCTAATAGACATGTTGTTGGTTCCGTTTATGTCTACAATTTTTGAAAAGGTAGTGTCCTTTAGTAGTGTCCTTTATTTTTGAAAAGGTAGTGTCCGACCAGTGCTGGTCGGACCAATCGGACGCTATACTACAGGACTGTTTTGATCACGTGGACTGGGACATGTTCCGGGCAGCGTCTGATGACGACATAGAGGGGTATTCAGATACGGTCACGTGTTTCATCAGGAAGTGTATAGATGATGTAGTTCCGACCAAAACAATCCGTATCTACCCCAACCAAAACCGTGGATTAACAGCGATGTTCGATCAGCCTTGTCAGCGGACATCTGCCTTTAAATCCGAAACACTGACGATCGGAAACAAGCCAGTTACGATCTCAGGAGATCCATCAAAGTAGCCAACGAACATATAAAAACAGAGTTGAAGAACATTTCAACAACAATAACCCAAGAAGCATGTGGCAGGGCATTAACAACATCACAGGCTTTAAAGGGAATAAAACAGCTACTGTGAACATTGCCGCCTCTCTGCGGACGAGCTCAACACCTTTTATGCTCGGTTCGAGGCTGATAACAACGCCCACACAGAGGCGCTGCAAGAGGTCAGTCCACTCACGCTTTCTGTTGCGGACGTAACCCGATCCTTTAAACGGGTGAACATCCGTAAAGCCGTAGGCCCAGATGGTATACCAGGCCGTGTGCTCAAAGCATCCGCTTTCCAGCTAGCCGGGGTTTTTACAGACATTTTCAATCTGTCCCTCTCTCTGTCTGTGGTTCCCTCATGCTTCAAAAAATCAACCATTGTGCCCATACCGAAGAAAAATAAAATCACATGCTTGAATGACTGGAGGCCAGTTGCTCTGACACCCATCTTCAGCAAGTGTTTTGAGAAGCTTGTCACAGACTACATCTGCTCTGTGCTGCCTGCTTCACTGGACCCACTACAATTTGCATACCGTAGTAACCGTTCCACAGACGATGCTATTGCCTTCACCCTGCACACTGCTCTCTCCCACCTGGAAAATAAGAACACCTATGTGAGGATGCTGATCGTGGATTATAGTTCAGCATTTAACACCATAGTGCCTGCCACACTGGCTGCGAAGCTCCAGACTCTAGGACTGAACAGATCTCTGTGCAGCTGGATCCTGGACTTCCTGACAGGCAGAAGTCAGGTGGTCAGAATGGGCAACAACACATCATCTCCCTGATCCTCAACACTGGTGCACCGCAGGGTTGCGTCCTCAGCCCACTCCTGTACTCCTGTACACACACGACTGTACAGCAACACACAGCTCAATGTCATCGTCAAATTTGCTGATGACACAGCGGTGATAGGCCTGATCACCGACAGCGATGAGACGGCCTACAGAGAGGAGGTGAGCACCCTGACTAAATGGTGTCAGGAGAACCACCTCTCACTCAACATCGACAAGACCAAGGAGCTGGTGGTGGATTACAGGAGACAGAGCAGAGAACACACACACATCACCATCGACAAGACACCTGTGGAACGGGTGACCAGCTTTAAGTTCCTCGGCGTTCACATCACCGAGGATCTCACATGTTCTGCTCACACAGATGCAGTGCTGAAGAAGGCACATCAGCGTCTCTTCTTCCTGAGACGGCTGAGTAAGTTTGGAACGAGCCCCAGAATCCTCAGGTCCTTCTACACCTGCACTGTGTAGAGCATCCTGACCGGCTGTATCACCGCCTGGTTTGGAAACAGCACCGCTGGCAACCGCAGGGCTCTGCAAAGGGTCGTGCGAACTGCCCGCCACATTGTTGGAGGTGAGCTTCCCTCCCTCCAGGATATCTACACCAGGCGGTGTACAAGGAAAGCCGGAGGATTATCAAAGACTCCAGCCACCCGTCCCACAGGCTGCTCTCTCTGTTGCCCTCAGGGCGGCGTTTCGCAACATCCAATCCCGCACTAGCCGACTGAGGGACAGCTTTTCCCTCAGGCTATCAGGCTAATGAACAGTCACAAATAACTCACCTACACCACACTCCCACTCACACAACATGCCATGCACTGCACTTTAATACAGTTCAACTGGACTACACGCACACACTGCACTAACACAACCTATCTGCTATCACTGGACACCATACAATGCACATCCACGACACTGCATATGCATAATCTGTTGCACCTTTGCACAACCATCTGCTGCTCAACCAATCTGCTGTTAATTTATAATCTGTTGCACCTTCACATTATTACTATGTATAGACTACATAATGTATAGATAGTGTACATAATGTAGATGTGCACACTGATTTATAATGTGTAGTTGATAATTAAGTATGTCTTTATAGTACACTATGTGTACTGAGTATATGTATGTGTATTTTGCACATTGTCTTCTGTACAGTCTGTAAATATGTACTGTCCATATGTAAATTGTTGTTGTTTTTTGTTTTGTTTTTTTGCACTGTCTGGAACACGCTCATACGAATTTCACTCACCAAGGCACTTGTGCTGTGGTGATGTGACAATAAAAGTGATTTGTGATTTGTGATTTGTCCGCTCAATTGCGTTCCTTCTTGCAAAAAACTATATATCTATGAAGAATTTCAGTCCGGTTTCAGGCCCCACCATAGCACAGAAACTGCACTTGTTAAAATACCAAATGACTTGCTTCTTGCATCAGACCGAGGCTGCATCTCATTGCTAGTTTTACTTAATCTTAAATTAATCTCAGTGCTGCATGCAACACTATGGATAATTACATACTCATAGATTGATTACAAAACTATACCGGTGTAACCTTACGTTGAATTCATTATTTTATTTTACATTTTGTCAATACATGGGTTATGTATAAAAAATAAGTGTTGATCAATCTATTTAGTAGGATTTACATGTATTTTCATATGTGGCATGCAAAGTTTTATACATGTTTGTTAGAAAGATATTTCAGGCGCCTGCCCCTTTAAGGTGGGGCGCGCGAGGGAGAGAAAAAAAAAGAGTGTGTGTGTGTGTTCGGCTGTTCTTGCTGTTAAGTCGATGCTTCTGATTAAAAGAAGAAACTTGAATTATCACCCTGGTAACCTGTGTTTTATTTGTGTTATCCATGCGGAAGAGACTGGAGCATAGACAGCAGAAAATAAGACTGGGTTACAGACTGGTAGCAGCGGTGTTAAAGTTCGAGAGTTTCTGGAAGTTTCTCGGCTAAAGCATTCAACTAAGACGGCGCATTTCTCAATGCACCGTGAAGCGTTCTGGTGAGTTTTCAGTGACCAGTCATCAGTTTAATTGAAGTGGATGACTTTACCACTCGCTTCGTTACAAGTTAAACAGCAACTACGCAGTGGAAATGTCTACCGATTCTCGCGTGCTTCCCGCACGTGCTTCGTCCACTAATGAGGTTGATGATGATGATGATGAATCTGCACCTACAGCTGAACGCAGAGAGGACGTGACTTCTGCAAATCGCACTACGAGATTGCTGCACTTTAAAGTCGATCTTCCACCGTGTTTTCATGGAGGCGGTAGGGTTAAAGACAGTTTTTCTATATGGAAAGCCCGTTTAAAGCTTGCAGTTAAGGCCTGTGCTGATGCACAAACGCAAGATTTGGCTGCCATTTTGCCTACGAGGTTGAGTGGAGATGCTTTAGCTTACTGGCTTTCCCTGTCTCCTGACATACAACAGAACTATGAATTGTGTGTTGCTGCATTAAATTATGTTTTTGTGAGGAAACAATTTTTGCTGCATTTTCAAACTTTTGTGAATGCCCGGCCACGTATGCCCAAAGAACCTTTGGAAGTATTTGCAGCTGAGATCACAAGACTGGTTTTAGAAGCATTTCCAAATTATGGGTCTGCTATTGCCATGGAAAGATTTAGACGTTTCATAGCTGGTTTTGACCCTGTTATCCAAGCAAAATGTAATGAACATGGCGCTACTAGCCTAGAGGAAGCCTTAGCCATTGCTTGTAAGTGGGAACGGGCACAAGAAGTTCTCAGACTAGCACCTCTACCTCCTCTCAGTCAAAAGGCTGGCATGTCACCGAATTCATCTACTGCCTTATCCAGTGAATCGCTTTCAGCTATGGTGTCCACAAAGACCCATGGGAACATTTATTCTGAAGTCATGACTGCAATAATGCAATTGAATGCTGATGTGAAGGCTCTCAGGATGGAAGTGAGTCAAATGAAGAGGCAACATGCATCCTCCAGACAGAGAGACTACTCACCTGAACGTGGTAGAGACAAGTATCGTTACTCTCCACACTCATCTCCTAGGAGATATCCATTGTCACCTGCTTCTTCTCCACATCGTCAAGATGAGCCTTACTCCTTTATCCACCGCGGCAGTGACAAATGTCAGGGCTATGGAGATCATCACGTTAGCCCATCTTCACATTATCGAGATCATCACGTGAGCCCATCTCCACATCATCGAGATCGACATGAGCCCATCTCCTCATCATCGAGATCGTAACGTCAGCCCACCTTCACTTCATCGAGATCGTCACGCCAGCTTGTCTCCACATTATGCTGCTAACATAGCATGTTATGCTAACATGCCAGCTGCACTTCTCTTCGTCGTAACCAACATGTCCGCTCGACCTCACCTCACCGTGATCGTTATGACTGTCCAACCTCTGATCATCGAGATCATCGCTTACATCAGGCTTCTCATCATCAAGATCGTCAAATGACAGAATGGCCCTCCAACAGATTGTCTGGTGAGAGATACGGCATGCGATCTTCGACTGACCATCTACCCTCATCTGGTGATCATCATGTCAGTTTCGTTGATGAGGACGTTGTTCATCCGGGAAACGGCTGGTAGCAGGTACTATGGGCCAGGTATCTGCTGAGTCTATGAGTGGGCCCAAACAAACTGAATTGATCATTCCTGTTAGTCCCACACCTTATGTTTTTGCTATCATTGAGAACATTGCCATACAAGCATTTGTAGACACAGGTTCAGAAATATCTTTGATCAGCGAAACACTGAGAATGTCAACTCCTTCTCTCACAAAAAAACCTATTGAGAAATCCTTCCTGTGACTGGTGACTATCTTGAAACTCTGGGTATGTTGCCTGTTACCATTAGGCTAGGTGAGGAAGTGTTTTCACATGATGTTCAGGTGGTTAGAAATGCTTTACAGCCAGTTATCCTTGGGTGGGATTTTCTTAGCAAACATCACGCTGCAATTGACCTCAGAGAGAATCATTTAAAATTGTGGAACTCTTAGGAGTAGTGCTGTGACTTTAGAGCCCATTCTGATCCCTGCCAGGTCACAGATAAACACGTTAGCGAAAATTCAGGCCAATATTGGGGAAAAAGAGTTCACATGCAATTATGTTGGACTTTTAGACCCTGAAATACAGTCGGCACCTGGTCTTTTTGTAGCACGTACCGTAACCTCTGTAAAAGCAGGTGTTACTTGTGTTCGAGCCATGATTCCGACAAATGAGGATTGCCATGTTCCCTGTGGAACAAGGCTAGGTGAGTTTCATTCCTTAGTCACTCAGCCAGGTGAAGAATTCACAATGCTGGAATCCACAGTAGCTCAGATAAAGACTGGGATAGAGCCCTGTCCAAAACCCAAAGTAGACCTCGGCCAGTCTGCGCTAAACCGAGAAGAACAGTCTCAGCTAGAGTCTCTGATTTCCAAGTACTCAGATATTTTCAGTGCAGATGTGTGACAAAGCACCTGTTTGTCACTGCTGAGGGAGCGGCACTGGCCTGAACACACACTTACACACACACACACACACACACGCATATACTCCTTTCTCCCCCCCCCCCACCTGTAATCTCGGCGTTCGGCGAAGTGAGTGCACGTCTTTTGTTGTCTTTTTGTCGTCTTTTGTCCTTTTGTCTACGTTCGGGTGTTTGTTTGTTTGTCAGGAAGTAGTCGGTCTTTCGGTGGGTGAACGCTCGTGCCAAACCGGCGGACAGAGGCGCCTGTTTTTAAAGGCTCAGTGCGTCAGCGTCGGCACAGTGCCCAGCCGGTGAAACCATCGTCTGTTTGTAACAGGAGTTATGCGTAAATTATGTGTTCATTATTTATGTGTTTATGTGTTTCAATAATGAGGAATATGTATGTTTGGATTTATTACGGTATATAATTATTATATAGTGAAGATTTAATGAATGTTTGAAGTGTGGGGAATATAAAATGTGTAAACATACCTGAATACTTACCTGTTGGTGAGTGATGCCAAAGAAGGGGTAGAGTCTGGCCTATAAAGGAGGCCAGACTCACACAAGGCTTGTTAACCAAGTAGGCGAGAGTGTTACAGCGGTACCTCAAGCAAACCCATTTTTGTATATTGTGGATACGTGTGGATTTGTAAATATAGTTTTCATCTTTATTTTTCTATTTGTTGTTTCTTTGGTACTTTGGTATATTTTTGTGCACACCTGTATATATTCTTCACTGTGGACTATCTGGATTATTGGCACTGTAAATAAATTACACCCTGCACGAAAGTGCTGTGCGAGTGAGCCATCGTTTTTGAAACTTTCACGGACTCACATTCCCTTTTACCCTCCCCCTGAAGCGAGTCGTGGTACTTGCTTCATCACATTATGACTATGGTCGTACCGATTTAGTCAAGCATACCATCCGTACGGGGGAGGTACAGCCAGTTAGGTAGAGGGCTTAAAGAACATCACCACACATTCGAGCTGAGATAGTTCAGCAGCTCCTTTCCCACGATGTAATTGAGGAAAGTTGTAGTCCCTGGGCTTCTCCTGTCGTCTTAGTGAAGAAGAAAGATGGAAGTTACAGATTCTGCATTGATTTCAGAAAGCTTAATGCAGTTACCGTAAAGACTCTTACCCTTACCTCGAGCCTCAGAGGCTTTAGATAGCTTGGCAGGTGCATCTTGGTTTAGCACAATGGATTTGTCCAGTGGATACTTGCAAGTTGAGCTAGATCCCAATGATAGAGAAAACTGCATTCAATACAGGTAGTGCCTTATATCAATTCAAGGTTATGCTGATGGGTCTTCGAATGCCCTCCAACTTTCCAACGACTGATGGAGCTGGTGCTTCGTGGACTTCATTGGAAGGTGTGTCTTGTTTACCTTGATGATGTATTGGTGTTCAGTAAGACTTTCAGTGAACATCTTAACAGTCTTGAGGAGGTTTTCGTTCAGCAGGTCTGAAATTGAAGGTTAACAAATGTCATTTTGCTCGCAGTGAAGTGTCCTACTTGGGTCATGTTGTATCCAGCCAGGGTCTGCTCCCAGATGAAAATAACCTGGACAAGGTCCGGTCCTGGCCTACTCCTAGGACTGTCACAGAGGTGAGAGCATTTGTGGGTTTGTGCTCCTACTATAGGAGGTTTGTCAGGAATTTTGCTGTAGAAGCTGCACCTCTTCATGCTCTGACCCAGAAAGGGGCTGTCTTCAATTGGTCGAGTGAATGTGAGGAGGCTTTTAGGTCACTGAAGCATGCCCTCTCTAGTCCTCCCATTTTAGCTCACCCTATATTTACATTGCCTTTTCAACTATACACTGATGCTTCCCATGATTGTGTAGGATCAGTGCTTGCTCAGATGCAGGAGGGGAAGGAACGCGTAATTGCTTACGCCAGTAATGCTCTCACTCCTTCAGAAAAGAAATGGTCAACGTATGATCGTGAACTTTGGGCTGTGGTGTGGTCCATACGACATTTCAGACATTTCTTGTCAGGGGCCCCATTCAAGATTATAACCGACCACAAACCATTGTTAAATCTAAAAAAAGCAGCAGTTGACAATGATCCGACCGGTAGAAGGGCATGCTGGATACTTGAAATAGATGTGTATGACTTTACCATTCTGTACAGCATAGTAATGCTGATTCCTTGTCTTGGCGTCCTAGCTCACCTGTGACCGAAACAAAAGCCGTGCAGTGTGTAATTTCCGGTCATACCACTGCTAAAAGAGTCTCCTTTGCTTCTGAAGTGCCACTGGTTCGTGGGGTTCTTCCTGACATGACTCCGACACTGTCAGTTGATTTGGCTGAATTACAAGCTCAGCAACAGGCTGACTTTTGTCTTAGTACTGTTATGGATTGGAAAGAGAATGGTAACCAAAGACCCCCATTAGGCAGACTAAAACTATTCCCTACCACACTGAGGAAGCTCTGGCATGAATTCCCCAAATTATCAGCCCAAGAGGGTATATTGTGTCGCAGAGTGAAATAATCTCCTCATAGCCTACCTGGTTACCAAGTAGTCTTGCCTGAGGTACTAATTCTAACAGCTCTTAAGTGTTTTCATGGGGATAAGTTTAGTGGTCATTTGAGTGCTGAGCGTACTTTGTTGAGAGCCAGGAAATTATGCTATTGGCCTTACATGTCCCGGGATATCCAGAAATTCTGTGCTGAATGTGTATCCTGCCAGTCCTGTGCTTCTACCACTCCTCGTGAAAGGGCCCCGTTACAGTCAATTCATGCAGAAAGACCATTCCAAAGAATTGCTGCTGACATCACTGAGCTACCTGTTACTTCACTGGGAAATAGGTATGTTTTAGTTGTGATGGATTATTTTACCCGTTTTGTCAATCTGTACCCTTTGAAAGATCAGCGTGCATCAACTGTAGCTTAGTGCATTTTTGAGGATTACAATAAGCAGCACGGGGTTCCTGAGATAATCCATACAGACCAAGGTAGACAGTTTGAGTCTTGGTCTGTCTGAGATTTGATGAAACATCTGTGCAGTCAACTGGGCATTGAGAAACCCGCACCTCTCCCTACCATGCCCAGTGTGATGGGATGGTCGAAAGACTGAATCGAACTTTGAAAGACCAACTCGCCAAGTACATTTGTGAAAGTGGCGGTGAATGGGATAAATACGTCCCTCAAGTGGAACTGGCCTATAACTCCAGTGTTCATTCTAGTACTGGGTTTTCTCCTTTCTTTCTTGCACATGGCAGGGAACCACGCCTACCTGCTGAAATAATTTTGAACTGTAGTCCTGCTGTCACTTCTTGTACGCCAGGCACCCCTGCAGACTATGCTCATGATGTGACTACACGTTTGTCTTATGCTCTCAAAGATGCTGCTGTGCGGTCCACTGCTTCTAAACTTAATCAGAAAGGGCAGTATGACAAAAATACATTTTTCCATCTACATAAACCTGGTGACTTTGTGTTTTTGGATGACCCGGCTCAAAAGCAGAATAAACTGGCTCCTAAATGGAAAGGGCCATACAAAATTCTGAGGAGAATGGACAAAGATGACAGTCCGGGTGTAACGTATGAGATTACAGATCCAAGAAATCCACAGTCAAGAAGGTGGGTAGTTCATCACAATCGCCTAAAACCTTACAAGGGTCCTCAGAAGGATTGGCCTGCTACTTTCCCTCCGGGCGCGGAGCTACCTGTGATGAGTAATGTTGAGGCCCCTTCTGTAGTTCCTCTTACTGCGTTGTCAGGTGCTTTACCCTTTCGACCTTCTACACCACCGTATGTGCCTAACCAAACAGTAAAACCAACAACTACTAATGCAAGGACTGAATGTTTAAATCCAACGGCTGAACCTGACATTAAACCAAGTCTCAGTGTTCCCTCTGTTGCTTCTATGGCCCCGGACAGGGACGTAGTTCTTTTAGCAGATGCACCTCAGCTAACCCGTAGTGGCCGCATGGTTAAGAAACCTGAAAAGTTTAAAGATTTTGTTTGAGTTATGTTCATATTGGTTGTTTGTACCTGATGCTTTCACTGTACTGTGTAGTGCACATAAGTTTTCAAATGGTGTTTAGTTATAGGAGTGTGATACAGTATATGAACAATGTGTTCTGAGGTTGTTTTTGGAGCAATTTGGTATATTGCAATATTATGCTCAAATTTTGATGCAATGTGCACGTTAGTTGTGTTGCTATGTGGATGAGTCAGTATTATTTGAGAAACGAGGACGTTTCTTTGTTAAGCAGGGGAAGACTGTAACCTTATGTTGAATTCATTATTTTATTTTACATTTTGTCAATACATGGGTTATGTATAAAAAAGAAGTGTTGATCAATCTATTTAGTGGGATTTCCATGTATTTTCATATGTGGCATGCAAAGTTTTATAAATGTTTGTTAGAAAGATATTTCAGGCGCCTGCCCCTTTAAGGTGGGGCGTGCGAGGGAAGATAAAAAAAAGAGTGTGTGTGTGTGTTCGGCTGTTCTTGCTGTTAAGTCGATGCTTCTGATTAAAAGAAGAAACTACAATTATCACCCTGGTAACCCGTGTTTTATTTGTGTTATCCACGCGGAAGAGACTGGAGCATAGACAGCAGAAAATAAGGTTTACACCGGTATTCATGGGCAGTCTTTAAGATGGTTTAGATCCTACCTGTCCGATCGCAATCACTTTGTTTATTTAAAATCGGGAGTCATCTCAATTATCACCAGTAAAGTAGTGCCACAAGGATCTGTCCTAGGTCATCTGCTATTTTCAATATACATGTTTCCCCTTGGTAATATTATTAGAAAATACGGGATTAGTTTCCATTGTTATGCTGGCGATACTCAACTATATATCTCAACAAGACCAGATTAATCTAAATTTCTAAAAATCTAAAAAACTTAGAAAAGATTACACTTTTATTTTATTATTATTATTATGATTATTTTTCTCTTTCTCTATCCTTTCTTTCTGTCTTTTTCTGTTCTCTCCACTTTTAGTGTGTGTGTGTGTGTTTTTTTTTTCTCTTTTCACGCCTCTGGGCCTCGGTTGGCTGTGGCATCTCAGTTCCTGCCCTGTGTGGTTTGGTTTAGTTGTTGGTGGGTGTGCTGTGGGGTAGGGGACCTTGTACCTCCAACCTGTACCAGCTTTGGCCTGGTTTTCTTGCCTCTGTCAGGTTTAACACTACTTGCCTTGTTAGACTATAGACTAGACTATATACACACATCTATTGTAAAACAAGTAAGGGAAGAAGGGAGAAAAAAAATGCATATATCAGATACACACAGGGTAAGTGGGACGTGAGCATGGGGGCCTGGACTTTGCACTGGGCTGGCTCCACGCTGCACGTCACGCTTTTTTAATGCATCATACACTCAACAATACATATACATATGTAGGGTAAGCGTGGCATGTGAGTGGCAGTCCAGGGGTGGGACTTTGGGCCTTGTGCCCCGCAGCACCTCTCCTTGATGGCTCGTTTTGGGCCTAATTTATGCCTTGCTCACAGAGGGCCCAGAGGCAGCCTTACAATATCTTACTCTCTATAGCTTTATTACTATTATTATTATTATTTCATCATTACCACTACTATTATTATCATTATTATTATTATTATTTGTCCTCTTCCAACTTTCCCCTCATTTCTGACTAATTGAGTCAATTACTATTATTTTTGTTTTATTGTTATTATTTATGTATTAATATTATTGCTGCTACTATTACTATTATCACCTTTCTCACCCTCCATCCTCTAATTTTTGTTATGAATGCTATTATTATTATTATTATTACCACTGTTATCATTACTATTGTTTTCGTTTGTTGTACTTTACTTATTTATTTATTTTTGTATTTATTTTTATATACCCCCACCCCCAATACCCAGTCACACTTACACACATATACATACACACACACATCCATATCCACTCACACAAATCACGTGGGCTGACATGTAAGTTTTATTTACTTTGGTTATTTTGTATTTGATTTGTCACCTGTAAATAGTATGTTTGTTTGCATTAAAAAAAAAACATTGCCAAGCTACTGTCAGGAGTCCAGGCCCGGCGTCCTCCCTCTCTCTGCCAGAGGGCGCCACCTCCCTTCCTCCTGGACTCATCACTTCACTCCACACACCTGTGCACCCACTCATCACTTCACTCCACACACCTGTATACCTACTCATCACTTCACTCCACACACCTGTGCACCTACTCATCACTCTCAGCTGTTCCCAATGTGTGGACTATTTATGCACCTCAGCCCCGTCCCTCTGCCTGCCGAGATTACATTTACCAGCACTCACATGTGCATGTTTGTATTTCACTGTGTTTATTATCTGACCGATTACATTCAGTTTTGCACTCGGGACACCGGCACTACATTGCCGTCTGGGGTGTCCCGTTCTTGATTATTGTTTTGTTTTTGCCTGTTGGCTTTTGATTTAATAAAGTAAAGAAGCTTACCTGCATTTGGACCCAGATCTCCATTTTTCCACGGGCTTCCACGCTGCGTCGTGACAGCTACGAAACATGTTAACTGTTTCTGATGCAGAAAAGCTAGTTTATGCATTCATGACCTCTAGACTGGACTATTTCAATGCACTGCTAGGTGGTTGTCGTACATCTTCAATAAACAAGCTACATGTAGTACAAAATGCAGCAGCTAGAGTCCTTACCAGGTCAAGAAAATATGATCAATTTTACAGTCCCCGTACTGGCTTCCTATTAAATTCCGTATCAGTTACGAAATATAATTACTTACCTATAAGGCCCGTTCAGCTCCTGCGTACCTAACTAGTCTTCTACAATGCTAAAATCCTTCATGTTACCTAAAGTCGCAAAACTCTGGACTTTTGGTAGTACCTTGGATAGCAAAGTCCACTAAAGGGAGGTAGAGCTTTTTCACTCTTGGAATAGCCTTCCTGATAAAGTTCGGGGTTCAGAGTAAATCAATACCCTAAAGTCGATAAATCCAGCACATGTTAATGATTCACGCTGCGATCAGGCATGTATACGCTCTCAGCCGAGGCAGCCAGGGCTTCCGAGTGTATGTCGTCACAGAAATATTCAAACTTGCTTGCATCCAGCAAAATGAATCCTCTTGCGTTGTGCAACTCGTATCTCACGATCGCTATGTGCCGCGAGATGATCGTAAATCCAACAATCAGTATACTGAAGAGATGCAATCAAGATGAAACAGCTCGCGATATATCCTGAAGATCTCTTCAGCAGCAAGCCGCACAAAATATCGCCACTTTCGATTCATCAAGTGAGAGTAAGAAATAGATTGAGGTGACATGCTAAGGGGTAATTATAGTTCAAGGCACATAACGGCTGCGTCCCAGTCTGTTTTTTGATGGCCTTCACTTGCAAACTTCCCTCCGTATCGTTGACTTGGATGTATGTCATTGATTACGTTGCATAAGTGCCCACTTCAGCAGTACCCTTACCGACCTGCATGAACACGGAAGGCCTACAAAGTATACTTTGGCCTTTTGAACGGACTGAACTGGAACATCCTAAGACCTTGATCACTTAGAATCCGCTATAGAGTTGGTTTATTGTTTACACTTTTCTCCTTACGAATTTGTTTGGTGCAGCATTCTTATAGGCTACGTATATAGGTACAGCATGATTGGGTTGTTCTAAATGTAAAAAAAAAACAGTGTGGGGTGGGGATAAATTAAATGCGATGACATCACAATCGTGTTACATTGTGGTCTACGGAGTGGCCTGAAGTGTGCATATGAAGCAGACTCGCTCCCTCGGTCAAAATCGGGGGGTGGAGGCTCTGTCCATATAAACTTCCCTCGTCCACTTCGCGAAGTGGAACACACTTCTAAATGGCCGCAGGGATTCCCAGAGGGGAAGTACTTAGGGAAGTTTGCGATTGTGTGTCTAAAAGTGGAGTGGAAGGCAGCCCACGAGTCACGAGGTGACAAGTTTCCACGACTTTTCCACTAGTGCTTTCAGCACTGCCTCTGGCGGTCTGGAGCGAAAGAAATAGAACAAGCTGTTTTGTACAGTTAACAATAGCTGGACGCAAAACTGGAAGCCAGACCCAAAAAATTTACAAATGTACATGTTCAATGTACTACCATGAAAAGATGGAAAGAAATGTAGGCTACTCTCTATCATAACATCTGACCAGCAATAATATCAAGGCAGCTTAAAATCTTTATTATTAAACATTATAACTACTAGGAGAACCAGTGTGCATGTCAGGAATTTGCTGCATGCAGCTGCATTTACTCTTCAGATCTAAACGTTTGTTAAAGATACAGTGTATCTACTGATGTGTGACTCAGTATTAAGAATGACTTGACTGGTGTATTTTTGTCTCTTGCAGATTCACATATCCATAATCATAATCTGCACTAAGTCAAACCTGTTTTCTGGTAATGACATGACAGGAACTGTGTGAAACCACACATAAACCAGACTCTCATAAAGGTTGCATTATAAAGACAAGTTGACAAATAAGGTGATGCACCATCATCACACTTCAGCTATTGTTTCCCACAATATACACAGACAGACATTTTTTTGTGATATAAATAACCCCCCTCATCACCTTTTTAGCGTCTAAATGTGAGCGACAGACTTTTCTGATCATCTCATCTTGTCGTTGCTCCTGAACTCCTAGTAAAGTAAACAGACTACAGTATTCTCAGGTAATTTTGGGGTAAGTATAAGTCAGGGTCAATATATCAGTGAACATCACAGGTTTAAATGCATATGAAATCCTGTTGTGTTTCTTGTCTTTCAGCATCTGTGCTTCTAGATCTACTTGATCATCTGAGGGATTTGACTGAATCAAGATGCTGCTGGTCATTGAAGTAACTCTTCTTCTCATTTTAGCTGCTCTAGGACAGGTAAGCTTATGTTCTAGCATGAATATTACAGACACAAACAGTGGCGTGCACGGGGGGTGGGGGTCGAGCCCCTGCCCCTTTGAGGTCCGTTGCTAAAGTGCCCTTGCGGATCCAGTCTAATGTTACGGGCCCCTGCTCCGCAATTTCTGCAGAGGGTAAGGGTTTGGGATATGAAGATTATTTATCATGGACAAAAAAAATCGGTACCGCCGCTCCCTATATACAGAGTACGCAGTTTGTGTAGGGCACCAACTCCAGGGGTGGGGGGTGGAGGAGCACCATCCCAGTTGCTAAAAAAACCTAAAAACTTGACACTCCATTCCCACATCCGTGCCCGCATCTCATGTTTGCGGCTGAATGCAGATGATCACAACATGATGATGTACAATGATGATGGACAACTATGCCATGAAAAGACATCAGCAATCCGGCGCCGAAAAAAAATAGAAGATGAAAAAAGCCCGCACGTCACTTTCAGGTAGGCTACATTCATAATCAAAGAAATATTAAGATTATAAGATTTTTTGGGGGCGGGGGCTTTTAATGACTTAAAATGCATTATATAAGCAATGAGGCAAACCAGCTAAAAAAATAATAAAAATAAGAAACAATAGAACCATCACAGAAAATTCTATCATTGATTTGAACAAGCCACCAATAGAAGGTGACTAATTACCAGTAGAGACCAACAGGGTCCATTACAGTTTCCATTAAAACCAATACAAGCCCCATTATAACCAGTAAAACCATTACAAGTTTTGTCATTGTGTCTATTGTTTTTTTTTCAACATTACATGTTATAAATGCCTGTAAAGGGAGCCAAAGGCCTGCTAATTACTGCTGTTACTCTTACAGGACAATCAGACCCTTGTTTAATAGGCTATTAACCAAACATTTAATTCAAATATCCACTTAATCTTCCATTTTTGGCCACCTGTTTGCTATAGATGACACAGCCTCTATAATTTATTCAATAACAAAAAAAAAAACACATGTGGACATCACAACTCTTCGTAGTAAAACTGCTTAATATTCTTTTGCATGATTTCTGAATGCTTGAGACCATAAAATCAATCAGACAACTGTATTACTGCCATAGGTAACTGTCTAGAGCTACAATTGTTATTTGTAAATAATACAATTTAATTACAATGTATGTATTTATTTACTTTATATTTTAATAAAGGTCTATTTTGACCCCTATGCTAGGTGTTTTTATTTTAATTTTTACTTCCATAATATTTGAGGGAGGGGCACAACCATAAAATCCTGCTTAGGGCACATTTGGCCAGCAGTGGCCCTGATAAAGATGATCTGCATTTGAAGAAATATTGTTGTATCGTGATACAGCACACATTATATCAGCTGCAGTTGTGGCGCCGCCGTATCAATATACTGTACAGCTCCACAAACATTCACATCATTGTTAACTCAGCGGTAGAGTTACTCTCATGGGACACTGGACTTATTCAAAAGTACATTATTTGCATCTGCTTTAAAGCCTTACTAGTTAAACATTTAATTTGAGTGCTGTTCTTACATGCGCCTTTTCTGAGCACATACACCTAAAGCGCGCGCACTAAAAAGCCCGTCAAACATTGCCTGATTACAAGTTATGTTTTGTGCTAATACTGTCAAAACACACAAGGTTTATGAATAGACTTGGTTATGTCTAAACTGAAAGTAAACAGCCGAGAGAAACGGATACCTGTATATTATTAGATGTGTGCAGGTCTTAAAGTGACAGTAGGCTACTAAACATGCTGCCGACTGTCATTAAAGCGATAATTCACCCTAAAATTTTATTTGTAATAGGGAAATACATTTGGCTGTAATGCTCAAACAGCTTGCAAAATAGAAAAAACAACATTACAAAGAATCGTGATAAAATCGTGATTCGTGACACCCCTAGCCGAGGGGGAACAATCCCCCCCGGTCTGCGATTGTGCCTCGTAACACCATTTCGGCCCTGCCACTCCGGAGGCCTGTGCACGCTACTGGACACAAATACTGATGATTAATCATTATGATTCATGTTTCTGCAGGATCACAGAGCTGCTGCTGCTAAAGAAGACATATATTCATTGGATATGGCACCGGATTCTGTCGATGACCAATATGAGGGCTGTAGAGAGGACATGGCAAACCTGATAGAGACAAAATATCTAAAGAAGGAACTGAACAACTCAGATGAATTTAAAATTGCTTGGAAAAAAGCGGAAGAGTTTGTAAAGAACCAAAATTACAAAGGCCTGACAAAGAATAATTCAATTGCTATTTATGTGTACAGTGATAGTATTATATTTAAGCATTTTAATAATGACAATCGTAGCGGTAAAAAACAGTACAAACAGAGGAAATACAAATGGTATTCGCTTCACTTTCTGTTAACAGAAGCGATACAGATTCTGAAGAAAACTCAAAAGAAATGTTATACAACTTTTCGTGGTACCAAAGCTAAATTTGATAAGCATGTTCTGAACAAAGAGGTTCGTTTTGGCCAGTTTGCTTCTTCCTCTCTTGTTCGTAAAAAAGCACAGAGTTTTGGAAATGTATCTTGTTTTGAAATCCACACGTGTGAAGGAGCTGATGTGTCCAAATACTCTAAGCTTCCTCATGAGAAAGAGGTGCTGATTCCTCCATGAGAAGTTTAAAATCACTGCTGTCAGGACAAGAAAAGATCAGAAAGATCTGTGGTGTGGCACTGTGTATGAGTTGAGAAGCGCTGGAAACAGAAGTGACCTGAACTGTGCTCTATTCAAGAAACCAACCAAGACCAAAAGAAAGTAATGTGTGGTGCGCTGATCAAATTGAATTCACTTGATAAAATCATGTACATCAGTTCCATATGTAAATAATGTTTTTTTTCTCAGTTTTGTTCAATAATTCTTTGTCAGAAAACACAATAACTTCAACGTAAGTAAATACATTATTTTTAAGTGACCCAATTCAGTGGCCTTTAAGTGATTTTATCTTGTTCTAAAACATTTATTTATTTATTCTTACAACATATTATAAATAAAACATTTTTGATTCTTGTTGAATTTAATCTGCTTCAGTAAACTTAAACAGAAGTTCAATCACCTTAAACATTTTAAAATAAAACTGACTTAATATTGTTCAGCTTAATGTTCATCAGGATGCTGAGAAGAGTTTCTGTGATGTTGGAGTTTTTGTGGTTTCATTGAGCAGAAGAGTGAAGCTTGTGGTTTTGTTGTGGGCAGCTTTACTAACACCATGATGCCGTACAAAATGAGCAATGATGAGTCTTCTCAAGTGTTCATCTCACTACATTAAGTCACAAATGTATTAGTAGCTAGCAGTTACATTAAAAGGGTTAGCCTAATTGAATTGGTAAATAATTAGACATTCTAATTAATTAGGTTTGTTCAACACAACATTCAATCTTCGTATGTGAACTTTATTAAAGCTCAGTTTGGTTAAGTTCACTGAACATCTTCTTAGTGTATGCATTTGAAAATGATGTAAGGATTTATACATGAGTCTTACTCATCTTCCACAGACAGGAATTCAAGAGTTTTTCCTGCTTGAAACCACACAGACCAGACCTTCACAAGTGCTGCTTTATCAGAGGAGATGAGAAGAGTCACTATTTCAACTCTTGCCCATTTGAGCCGTGTATTAGAGACGTGTCCCTTGTACAAAACATTGTAGATGAGTCTTTACTCAATTGTGTTGCCAGATCTTCCTAGAAAAATAACACAAGCAAGAACAACTTCATAATAAACCAAACTAAATCCAAATATTTAACATTTAAAATATGACCAAAATATTTTGACCCACAAGTGCCCACTTTATAAGTCCATGAACCAGATAGTTTTGAGAGCTATTCACAAACAACAAACTCAAAGACATTTAGAATAAAGAGGGCATGGCAACATTACATGTTAAGTGCTCTGCAGAGCGTAAGCTGTACCAGGGGACTCCAAACTCAGTCCTGGAGGGCCGGTGTACTGAGTTTAGCTCCAACTTTTCCTAAACATACCTGCCTGGAGGTTTCTAGTATGCTTAGTAAGACCTTGATTGATTAGTTGGATTAGGTGTGTTTAATTAGGGTTGGAGCTAAACTCTGCAGGACACGGGCACAGCAGGACCGAGTTTGGAGACCCCTGGGCTATACAAAAAATGATGCCTCTGTTGATGCTGGTTTAGTTAAAATTGTAGAACGAGTTGTAATTTTTTTAGTGTTCACACACGAAACCATAATTTGGGAATTCACTCCCTTATTTTAACGCAGTTGTCACTCCTGAAATTTTACAGTGTGGTAAGACTTTACAGAACCATATTTACAACTGTTATAAAATGTATCAACAGTCAACAGTGTTAATAACAGCTTCAGACATTGACAGTCAAAAATTGCTCACAGATTTGTGATATAATCAGCTGTTCTAACCCAATCAATGAATAACGGCATGGACACGTGAAGACTGGTCATTGTAAATCTTTGAAACAGCACCACCTACTGGCCATTGTCTGAAATTCATTATAACTCTTTATTACAATGCCTCATCAATACTGATTCCTAGGCATGCACTTTGAGGCTTGGCTCAGATTATTAACGAGCTGTATCTCTCACCGGTCATAGATCTGACCTTCAACACTTATAACCTACAACTGTGTGCAGTCAGTAGAGCAAAAAGATAAAACTGATGTGCCAAGAGCAGATCAAAACAGAATTCAGACCAGATTTTAACACATCTGAAGACAATGTGAGTGGTGTTTGTCTGTGTAAAGTGCTGGACTTGATCAAATGTCAAGATTTTAGGAACTACCTTAATTTTGACACTGCTATCTTTTGAAAATATGCATACTGATATATTACCACTAACATTTTATCACATACATTGCACTTATCCTGCAATGTTGCCATGCCCTCTTTATTTTAATGTCGTGGCCTAATGGTTAGAGATTCGGATTCGTAATTGAAAGGTAGTGGGTTTGAGTCTCGATCCGGCAGGGATTGTAGGTGGGGGAGTGATAGTCCAGCCCTCTCTCCACCCTTAATACCACGACTGAGGTGCCCTTGAGCAAGGCACCAATCCCCCAACTGCTCCCCGGACGCTGAAGCATAAATGACTGCCCACTGCTCCGGGTGTGTGTTCACTGCTGTGTGTCTTCACTGCTGTGTGTGTGTGTGTGTGTGTGTGTGTGTGTGTGTTCACCCCTGTGTGTGTGCACTTTGAATGGGTTAAATGTAAGGCACGAATTCCGAGCTGGGTCACCATACTTGGCTGTATGTCACGTCACTTTCACATTTTCAAGTATTTTTAATCATGTTAGCATCACCTCTTTCAAATCTACTTTGCATGTTTTGCAAGCATCCTTTTGGTGATTACTCAAATATTAACCAAATGACCTTTCTGCACCTTTTTCAACCTCTTCTGCTCACCAAGGCTGCATTTATTTGATGCACAATACAATAAATTGTATTTTAATGCAATATTATTACAATTTAAAATAATAAATATTAGCAAAAAAGTAAAAATGTTGTCAAGTTTCCAAAAGATCATTTAACAAGAAATCATTTAATCGCTATTTGCATGTAGACCGGTATGTATATATATATATATACATTCCATGCTGTATTGCAATCAAGAAGTCATTTAGCACTTATTACACTACTGCTGACAGTTACATACAGTACAGCAAAAATGCAATTCATAAACTTGATCAGTGATGTGATACAAATGATTTAAGTATATGTATATATATATTAGTGGTGGGTCATATCGGCGTTAACGTGCTGCGTTAACGTGAGACTCTTATCGCGATAAAAAATATCGCCGTTAATCTATTCTCAAAGTTGGGTTGGGAGCTGGGTCTATACTACGCAAGCTATGATGACTTTCACCCTGATATTTTAGCGGATGTATACCTAGCCGAATTGCACTGTAGGGGGCTAGAACGAGTCTCGAACTAGAGGCTCGCAGTCCGTGATGGACAGATTGTTAACGGCTGGTCTATGTGGTAATACAATCGGCAGGACATCCAAACGCCACCTATCATTCATCAACCTCAAATATGGCTTTTCATCTGAAAGATGTATGTAGTAGCAACTTTACATGGCCCAATATGATGTTAACCTAGAGAAATGTGCGCTATTGAAGTGTTTGTGTGGAAGCGTTTGCTGCAGGACAGGCTCGTGCGCTCACTTGCTCTTAAAATCTCCGTCATTCTTGGTCATACAGATAAAAGTAGCCTAATACATCTTTCGAATCTGTAAAGACTCTACGCTTATTTGTGTGCACTCAGAATAACAACGAAACGCTGCTTTTAAGCAAACAGGATGCGCTTTAGGTCTCATGTGAACTTGAGCGAGAAACTTCGAAACTCGAATATATCTAAAAATACAGTACATAGAAAAATATATCTATAGAGAGTGAAATGTTAAAAAAAAAAAAATAGAAGACGTGTGTGTTAGCATGGATGATTTACATGAAATTTAATCTGTGCAACACTGTGCATAATAAGATGGCTTTCAGTTCAATATAATAACAAAAAACGACATTTTGGGTTTTTATTCAACTAATAAGGTGGGCACGCTGTGATCTGTACTATATTTTTACTGTAATTGACAGTTATCGGCAAAAAAACAACAACACGGGAGTGGGAGGGAATGGGAGTCATTCTTCCGGGAGTGGAACGGATTTTCCTCCAGTTTTTCGTGGGATTGGGACGGAAGAGATTAAAGTTTGTGATGCATTTTGGAAACAGGAGATGAGCCCCTGGTCTAATGCGCCACCTGGCTTGAGAAACCCGTTCTCAAAGACTTACTTTTAGTCATTATTTGGGTAGCACATATTCTGAATGCCTTCGCAGAATTCAAATGAGCCATTTTAATCTAGATTAATCTAGATTAATTCCAAAATTAATCTAGATTAATCTAGAAAAAAATTAATCTATGCCCACCTCTAATATATATATATATATATATATATGTGTATGTGTGACCCTGGACCACAAAACCAGTCATAAGTGTTCATTTTTCGAAATTGAGATTTCTTCATCATCTGATAGCTGAACAAATATGCTTTCCATGTATGTATTGTTATGATAGGACAATATTTGGCTGAGATACAACTATTTGAAAATCTGGAATCTGAGGGTGCATAAAAATCTAAATATTGAGAAAATCATCTTTAAAGTTGTCCAAATGAAGTACTTAGCAATGCATATTAATAATCAAAAAAATTTGTTTAGATATATTTACGGTAGGAAATTCACTAAATATCTTCATGGAACATGATCTTTACTTAATATCCTTGCCAAATGATTTTTGGCATAAAAGTAAAATGTATAATTTTGACCCATACAATGTATTTTTGGCTATTGCTACAAATATACCCCAGCGACTTAAGACTGGTTTAGTGCTCCAGGGTCACACATTTCCAAGACAATCAGAGGAATTATTGTTATTGTTTTTATTTTTTATTATTTAACAATTGAAACTAGGCTGAATAATCAGACTCCTAATTTAGAATTGTAAAATGTGGAATTTAGTATTTAGAACTTTATAGGCCATTGAAACACTTTGCAGCACTATTCTATATGTTAACATTGGTTAAACAATTATCAAATAAACTATTTCCCCTCAGAACTAGTACATTTCACAATTAATTACAAAGAAAAGGCAAATTACACACTGTATTAAATGTGAAATTTATAAGTAGAATGACTGAAATAGTGTCTTATAAAACATACTCCAAAAACAATTGTACCATGTATAATTGAACATTAAGGTTACTAAGTAAATGCCTTAAACCCAGCTCCTTTTCACAATAAATTACGTGTCTGCAACTTTTAACATCTACATAATAAGTGTCACATGATGGGAGAGATAAGCTGGAAGTTAAAACTACATGATGTATAATGGATATTTTTGCTCAGGTGGCCAGAATGTTCAATACAACAGAGAAAGGCTTTCTCAGCAAGAACAGAAATGAGAGGAAACTTCTGTGTTCTAGAACACTCTAGAAAAACAAAGACATCACCTTAATTTCAACATTGTTATCTTTTGAAAAAAGATGAGAGCTGATCACGGGGAAAAAAATACGTATATTTCATCTGAAGATTACAACATACATTTCAAAGTATGTTTTTAATGACCTGCACAGTTCAGGTCACTTCTTTCCCACAAGAACACAGTGTCACACAAACAATCTTTCTGATCTCTTCTGGCCTTGAGAGCAAGTGTTGGTAAAAAACAAGATATGTTTCCAACCTTCTGCATGATCAAGAGAGCAGGAAGAACGATGCCTTGCCAGAGAAGATATCAGATGTGATGTAGATGAGAACATGTGGCCAAACGCAGAAGACCAGGCAGATTAGATTACATGTATTACTTCTGTGAGTTTTTGTGTTTGGATATTCACATAATAAATGACAGCTATATTGCATTTTTTCCTGTATTCTTGTTTTTCTAATGTCTTGTTGCAAATAAAGCCTTTAATGCAGCACTTCTGTCTCTGTCGCTGAATGACTCTGACGGTCATTCAATTTTTTTATAAAAATTTCTGTAGCAATGAAACAAAATGCATGCAGTTACAAAACCCAAAAAGAAACTGTAGTGTAAAACACATTCTATGATCAATGCAGCATACTGTCGATTGTATAAGGTCAGACCTGACACTTCCATTCAATGCAAGTGTTTTTATGATTTTGTGTTATGATTGACTAAATGTTCCTTTTGGAAGAGAACATGTGTTAGTGTTTAGGAATAATAATTTCATTTTGAGACATGTTTGCAGTGTTTAGGTAGATGTAGTGTATTGTGTTCGTGTATTATTGTCATTAGTGTTGGAGTCTAGTTTGCAATGTGTGATTTTTGAGCATGAAATTAACTGTTTTGTCAATTGTGTGTTGTAGGTGTGTTAAGAGTTTAGGAAAATTGTTAGAAGTATTGAAAAAAATGCCATAGTGATCATAAAAAACTGTAAATCAACTAGCAACCGACAACTTAAAAACTTTAGTTCATCTAATGAATAAAAGTCAGTCTACTAAACATTAAAAGATATGTTAGAGAAACCAAAGATGTTTTAGCATTTAGCAAAACTAATCTTTATTTAACAATGCTCGTTATTTTATATGTATTTTCAAAGCCTTCTACATAATATGGGTAGCATTTGCCTCTTAAAACTTAATGCAAATATTTATGCTGCTAATAGACAAATGTATTGAACAAGTTGTAATGAGAGGCACATATACAGTACCTCAGAACACAACACATTTACAATCAGTACAAATATGAAGTCTGATCCACATGACAGCTAACTGACAATGACAACAGCAGCAGCATAAATGAAACCGGTAACATTTAAAACAATGATAATATTTGACATAAAATGTTTTCAAGCTGCAGTGCATGCTGGGAACTTGTGCAATGGTGTTCAATGTAAAATTGTTTGTTCAGATGACTCGATCTGAAAAGCTGGGAGAACATTTGAATATGTTGTGAACAAATACTTGAGTATCTAAGTAAAGTGAACCAAACATCTTCTGCTAGTGACATGTTTAGAGTATTTTTGTTCAGTTCACACAAAAAAATAAACTGACTTCTACTAAAACTTCTTTGTTCAGGCAGCATTTTTACATCGGTTAGGATAACTTTTCGAAAGTAGGATTTTTTACTGTGTAATTAAAAAGGAAAACAATGTAAATCTGTATTACTTTTTTTAAACCCCCGGTTCATCTTTGATTGTTGTATAATTGTTATTTTATGCAATCGTACTGTCACAGTCACCAGTTGAGCCACCTTGGCACTACATGTCCCAGCATCCCTCTCGCCACTCACCTGCACTCCCTTGTCAATCACACACACCTGGAATCTATCCGTGGATCCTCCTCACCTGTCACGGCCAATCAAGCTCCCCATAAGAGCATGCTCACTCCACACTGTCACGTGCTGGTCTCACAGCTGTGTGGTATGTCTCACCTCTCTGTTTACTCACCTCTAAGCAGTGATGGCGAAGTGAAGCTTCTCCAAGCTTTATAAAACCTGTTCATGCTGTGGTCATCTAGTGGTCTTAAAGATGAACAACACCTTCCAAAGTGCTGTGATTCATTACAGCTGCTGGTTTCACATCTGGTTCTGCTACTGATTCCTTGTTTTAAATTATAGTATAAAATAATGGCCATTGTCAACGTCTTTCATTTGTTTCGGTGTACTTCCACTAAAATAATTCAAATAAAGCAAACATAAGCTCATGAATTAAATCTGTGATCTGTCAATGTTATCTCTGCCTCTGTCCTTAGACTATTCATTGGCAACGTTCATTTGACCTTAATATATAAATGATTATAAAACGAAAACAATGCTAACCAGGGCCGTGCAGAGACCTTTGGAGAGGCAGGTGCTCGAAGTATAAAAGGGGCACATGGCTTTTAAGAGGGCTGTGCTCCATACCGATATGTGTATTGAAATGTGTATTCTGTATTGATACAGCAGCAAATGCCATGACGCAGGTTTGAAAAAGAAACTCAGAACAGAAAATACCATTTTAAGTTTAAATGTTAAAGACATTTTTTGCACCTCTTAATTACTCTGGAATTATATTATTGTTGTTGTTGTTGTTGTTATTGAGTTTACAGGGCATGGTCGTTTTGCTGTTGTAAACACTACTTTTGTTGTAGAAAAAAATATTCCTCATATTTAAAATAGAATTATATTCTTCTGAATTTATTCATTATTTGAATGATAATGATTATAAAAACAGGATTGAAAAGTATAATTTTCAGGACGAGAAAATCAACATAAGCCTATTTTTTCAGTGTTGTGATGATTATTTTTAAGGCACTCTGTGTTTTAAATAAATACTGTAATAATAATAGTTCAAAGTATGAATAGTTTTTAGTCAGATAACATAAAGACAAGATACCTTGATGCGCTTTTAAACTTTTCCCAATTAAACAGCAAGAACGAAAGAGAACAAGCGTCTTTGTTTTTATTGTTGTGTGTTTAACTACAATAGCTCCATTGTTTATTTAATATTCATTGTAATAAAATGTAAAGTCGTCCCCCACACTTTATTCGAGCTCGAGCAGGTGTTTTCACAGAGAGGTTTCTAGATTTAAATAAAAAATGACCTGACGTTTTATTCATATCCAAAATGAGGAGATGTGAATATCAGGAGAGCTGAACACTCTCGCGCAGTGCATGTTTCATTCATACTCGACGCCAGAGGACGCTCTCGTGCAGAAACTTATGACGTATGGACAAACTCACACGGCTATCGCTGTAGCTGAGCTGAATAGAAACGTTTTTACATAAGACAATAAACACATGATTGCGAAAATATATGGTTTATGTGTGTTTTCACATTATCTTCAGGTAATAAATAAATAAACAATATGAAAAATGATGTACTGATCGACAAATAATTTAGTATAGAAACTATAAAATATATTTCCTGAATTATATGATAAAAATTATAAAAAGGTGCTCATATTAGTAGCCTTTATAAAGCAATCATACAATTGTCCCATGATGCACCCTGTCTGACTGTTTGTTCAGACTGGCCCAATCTGATGCCCTGAGGAAGAGGAGGAGGTGAATCCTGAATATTATTATTGGTTGACTGAAATGGGTAGAATAATTGAGTAAATAAATTAGTACTGTATCAAAAAATGGCAAAAGTGATATTTCAGATTGAACAGAAAATGGTTTGGAAGTTTTCCGTCTCTCTGGATGTCTGGTGTTTCAGTTGCACAGCATCAGAGATCAGCTGGAGAACATGAACCCGGACTGAGGCCTCCACCAATCAGGAGTGAGAACAACTAGGCATGAGGTTTGACTTGAAGTACAAGACTGACCAAAGTCAGATGCAGTACTGGGTTCGGGTTTTGACTGTTTAAGTCGACTTGAATGGACTTTTTTAAGTTGATGTGATTTTGCTGTCTTGATACATATTTCTAGTTTCATTCATTCACATTATATAAAAAAAATAAAATTTTTAGATAAAAGTTTTACTACTTTATGAACTCTGAAATGGCCGTCACCAAGGCCACTCAGGGTTTAACCAGTGGCTGCTGGGAGGGTTTCTCACGTTACAGTCAGTTTCCGATGGATGTTTTTCTGGTTCAATATCCTGTACTTTAATGCCAAATTACAGAAGATGGGTGGTGAATTGTGTTTCATTTTGACTTTAGCTTCATCATGTCACAATTTAGAAAACATCAACAAATCTGCAAATAGTAGTCCATGTTGTAATGTTACAGAAATAATGTCCCAGCATTCCCAAGGACAAAATATTAATGTGCGATAGCGCAGTTCATTCATGGTTAAGTAACACTCATACTACAAATCCAGTTACTGGAAAAAACAAGTTACATCTAAAGAGCTATTCATTTTTTTGCTATAATCATGTTATCATTAGTCACAGATAGTAAGAAATTTTAGTTACCGAATTTAAAATTGAATGTAGTTCCACAGTAGCAGCATTACAATCGTGATTCAGCTTTAATATTTGTCAAAGATTAAGACAAAGCGCTGTAATCATAACACTAGAGGTGACTAGATTATTTTAATATCAATATATTTAAGTTGTCAGATTTGTATTACGTTGATTAACAATTTGCCTCGATAAAAGGAACATCTATTTTTATTGTTGAGAGGATTACTTTATATAAAATATATTAATGTTCTATAATACACCTTAAATAATTTAAATCAGTGGTCATGTGCACTGAAATGGTAACATGATGATTGTAAAATGTTGTATTTAAAATATAAAATAACGTTTTTTGGTCTCACCGATTCTTCAGGCTCTTGCAGATTAGACAGAGACAGTATAGTTGTCTTCATGCTGCAAGTTTCAAATATAAAGAAATAAGTATTTGAGTGTTTTTGTAACACTGTTCAACTCTCGAACTCCTGATCAAAAATGAAACGTGACTTCTTATAGCTTTATTTACTTTCATACAAAGACAAACTGTATTTATGAGTCAAGATAACAGACTTTCTCGTGTCATTGTTTTGAGATGCGTATCCATCCCCAGCTCCTGATGCTGTCCGTCCAAAACCAATCCCATCTTTAGGTGAATCCCTCTACCACCAGCGGTAGTGTGCGTATGCCCGGTTGGCTTCGGCCATCTTGTGAAGGTCGTGTTTTGCGTTTCACCTATGTTTCCCTCGTTAGCGAATGCAGCCAGCAGCTCCGAGAGCTTCTCATACATGTGTGTCTTGACGGTGCCTGTTGTCTCTGCATTCTGTGATCATCCACTTCATGACCAGAAAACGCCCGGTTATCTGTGAGAGGAACCGCACCTGCAGGACCAACAATACAGAGTGAGATTCAATATTTGAGCTTCGATGTAATTCCTCTTGCTTGACCGTACTGCTCGTTGTATGGGAAAGATCTGACTCTGCGTTTACAGAAGTCATACAGGTTTGAAATGACATGAAGGTGAGAAAATGATGATCATTTTCACTTTTTGAATGAATTATCCCTATAAACATCACTCTGGGAAAAAGGATACCATTTTATAAAATGTGAAACATTGTCCAAAATATTAGTTGACATCATTAAATTGTATTTTCTTTCAGAATTATGTTGATTTCTCGACAGATATTTCTATCAGTGTTGCAAACCCATTAATTGAGCACTGATTCTGAGTTGCATATCTACAAACATCTGACTCGATCCTCTCAGAGTGGTGAAATATTAGACCTGGTAAGATTTCCCTCCTTTCTGAACACTGGCCAGGCCGATGATGGGTTTGCAGTTCTCCAGGGCCTGATGGAAGATGCTGTAGGGATTGCACTCGATCTCGTCTCTCTTAGCTGCTGGAGATTTGTGGTATTTCTCCACCTGTTTTCTCTTTATGGTCTCCAGCGTCTAAACAGACACAAAACATCCAAGCAGAGATTATGTAGAGAGTCATATGAACCATTTTGTAATATTTGTGAAAGATGTCTCTTACGCTCACAAGGCTGCGCTTTTCTTAAATACACAGAAAAACAGGAATATTGCGACATTAAAATAACTTTTATTGTAAAATGTAATCTATTAAAGCTGAATTCTCAGAATTATTACTCCAGTGTCACGTGATCTCTCAGAAATCATTTGCTCAAGTATTAATTATTGTGCTCAATTATCACTAATGGATCCTATTATTATTATTAGTTCTGCTGGTTTAAAATCTGTCATACATAAGTGTTTTATTATAAATAAGCATTTTGAAATTTAAATATTTAGTAGCATCATAGAAAAATTAGTTTTTGTTTGTAAAATTCTGACTTACCCCAAACTTTTGAACAGTAACGTTTCACAGTTTCCACACAAATATGACGCAGCACAACTATTTTCAACATCGATATTAAGACATGTTTCATGAGCGTTTTAATATGATCTCTGAAGATCATGTGACACTGAAGACTGGAGTAATGATGCTGAATATACAGCTTTACTCTCATACGAAATACATTAGTATTTTAAAATGCATTTAAGCAAAAGTTATCTTAAATGGTTATAATAAAGGTTTTTACTGCATGTTTGGTCAAATAAATGCAGCGTTGATGAGCAGAAAGACTCGTTTAAATAAAGACAAAATGTTATTATTGTAATGGGATTTAATAAAAACCTGTGTCATGATTCCTCTAGCAAGGATTTTGTTGCCATCTTGCATCATCATGTTGATGAACTTGCTGTTGGAGACAGATAAACAGTGCTGTGAAAGGTCCATATACATTAGTTTATTAGTTACATTAGTTTGAATGTGGCTTTAGGACCCCACGGTGCTTCTCTTCAGGTCATAGAGCTATACCAGGGGTGCCCAAGCTCTGTCCTGCAGACTTTAGCTCCAACTTGCCTCAACACACCTGCTGGGAAGTGTCTAGTACGCCTAGTGAGAGCTTGATTAGCTGCTTCAGGTGTGTTTGATTGGGGTTGGAGCTAAACTCTGCAGGATGAGTTTGGGCACCCCTGAGCTGCACTACCGTTGTCTGAGCTCGTGTTGTCTTTACCTGATCAGAGGGTCGTTGAAAGGAGAGCTGGTGTCGCTCGACAGCGCTGCTTTTATCGGTCTCACTGTTTTCAGGTCCTGCAGCTCTTTCTCTTCAGGACTGAGCTCTGATTCAGGGACTCGAGCATCTTTACTGGGATCGGGATCCAGATAGTATGGATTGTACCGACTCCATCTCACCAAACACAGACTGAGAGCAGAGGCAGAGTAACAGACAGTGTGCAGGTTACAGAGAACTGAACAAGCGTGCAGACAATACACTTAAGCAGATTATTCAGTTTGCGTGGAATCAGAGATAAATTATACAGCAAAGCTGATGCGATCTAGACCTTCCTGCTCAAAATAATCACAGAAAACTAGTACAATGTACCTCGGTGTCCAAGGTTTCAGTAAATGTCTGACGGAGGCTGCCATCTTTAGGACGTATAACAGGTTTGTCTCAGATCAGCTTGGTGACCAAACTATTATATCCACTATTAGAGGAGTAATACAAACACAGATCTCAGATCAGCGGTTAAACTCACTCTGACGCGATCGTGAAAGGACCTCAGCTGAAGAACGCGTCCTAAAATATTGCCTGAGTAAAATAATAACACTACATTTTAGTTTTCATTAAAACATTGTTAAAGTATTTCATTTTACATTTAAAGTAGCTATAGAACTGGTCTTGCTCAGTGTCTAAGTAATAGTTATTTACACTAAAATGTCAGTCAGTCAGTCGGTGAATTTCCTGTAGGCTGTGAACGTGTTTATTGTAGATTTTTTTTTTCTCATATTTATTCATTCTTATTTAAAACAAACAAACAAACCAACTAAAAGTTCAAACGGACTCATAATTATGTGTATTATTTCGCCTTTAATAAATAAATAAAAAAACATTTAATTAATTTCGGCGAAGAGATTATGAATAGCTCGTATTGTAAGAGCAATCCCATGTGTAACTTAATATAAAAGCGTCTGCTATTTTAGTAAAACACAATGCTAAACTTTAATAGTCTAAAGTTAATTCTTCACTAAACAAGAAACAACATCAAAAACAAAATGTATTTCAGATGTTTAAAATGTTATGCTCTAACAAGTTAATTATGCGTATAAATTGTGATCAGTCACAACACCAACAGTAGAAATAAATAATATTAGCACATAAGGACGTCCATTTTGCACGGTGGCGCTATTTTAAGGGTATTTCCAGCGGGGTTCATCTCACGCCCTCACGACCGCATAATGCAGTGAAGCGAAAGTGAAATTGTTTCTTTAGACCTGTCCTCGCTTAACCCTCGTCGAAGAGGCTCTCGTTTTCATGATCATTTCTGATATAATGATTGCTTTGTCTAATTGTAATGCATGATGGACATTATTTCCTGTATTGTAATGTCATTACTTATTATGATGGTCGCTGATGGTAAGTATTATCATTTTTGTTTACACGCGATTTTGTTATCACATTAATCAATGTCTGTTTCTTGATAGGGTTCCCTGTGCACGGTCCCTCTGGTCCCGTGGTGGCTCCTCTTGGGTCTTCGGTGGTTTTGCCCTGTTATGTTGATGAACTCATACTAATGGAGGATCTGCAGGTGGACTGGGGAAGAACAGATTCAGAGACTGTGGTTCAACTGTTTCTGGATGGCAAGAGTCGACCAGAGTCCCAGCATGAGGGTTATCGTGATAGAGCTCATTTCTTTACTGATCAGATACAACATGGAAACTTCTCCCTCCGTCTGGACAACCTGACAGCTGAAGATGAGGGAGGATACAGATGCAAGGTTTACAGTCAGCACGATTCTGGAGAGACTGTGGTTCAAATAAAACATGGTGAGCGAGAGAGAGAGAGAGCACCTGAATTCTGCTGGAAATATGAATTTTATGTGACGGAATTTAAACCATGTTTTATTCTTTCAGAGCGTTTTCTAGTATCAGGATCAGATCAGTCCGTGTCTGCATATGATGGTGAGGATGTCACTCTGAACTGCTCTGTAGACTCTCATATCCCACTTGAACACATTGAAGAGGTTTCATGGATAAGAACAGATGGAGATGGAGATATTCCGGTTCTGCTCTTCCAAAACAACGAGACTTTTTCAGATTCAGCAGATGAGCAATACAGAGACAGAGTCGAGTTCTTCACTGCTGAAATCCCCAAAGGAAACTTCTCTCTCCGACTGAAGAGTGTCAGAACTGAGGATAAAGGAGTTTACATGTGCCAAGTGTTTGCTGGAGGACTCTCAGCCAATGCAACCGTGGTACTGGAGCAACTGGGTGAGTCCATGAACATAGCAAAAAAGTCTATTTGTGCCAAATTTAAATAGACATCCTTGTTGGCAAGGGCTATTTTTGTTAACTCCACCCACCGTTCAAACTCATTTGAATATTGTTCTGTTGACATTGTTTTAAAATAGCGTCTGTCATTATTTTCACTTGGTGTAAATAATATCTACCACACAGTGTAAGGTGCAAATAACTACCAAAATGGTTGTAGGAGGTTATTTAAAGAATACATTGCCTTGATTGCAAACCTCCTAATTATACAAGAATCACTGATTAAATCTACCGAGTTGATTCAGCGTAGATGCAAATGTTATCCTTGATTTTTGTTCCACAGGTTTCTCTTCTTGGCACATAGCTGTGTTGTTTTTCTGTTTTGCCGCTGGCTCTGGAGCTGTGCTTCTGCTCTTCTCTCTGGTCTACTGCAGATCAAATAACACTGTTTGTGAGTGCACTGTTGTTATTTCTTGTGATTTAACTCTGTATGTCTCAAAGTAAGTGTTTTGTTAATTTAACTGTGATTATTCGGCATCTTCTCTCCAGCCACCAGCAACACAATCTGGAATCTCCAGCTTTCTCTGGTCTTTTGTCCCAACATCTGTATGTTCTTGGCCTTCATGCTTTGGGGCTTTACTGAAGGTGAGTAGTTTAGTGCTTTTAGTTATATTAGTAAATAGTAAAATAAGTATAATAATATTAATAAGTAAAATAATATGAATATGTTTTGTGTGTATATATTCTGTAATGGTCACATAACAGTTTTTGTCATTAAATCTTCTGTTCCAGGATCCCTGAATGAGACCATCACTTGCTGCGCTCTTTATATTCTGAGGCCTGTTATGTTGATTTGGGCTATGCATTATTTAAAGTATCTTCAAGGTATGTTAGGATTTATAGTTTTTTTTAAGGAGTTCAGTAAATGCATTTTGTAGCAACATATTAACACGTTGCACTACAGTTGTAACGGGGCCGACAAGACGAGAGGCATGCGGATCCATTTGCAAAGCTTTATTAGACAGAGGCCTGGTCATAACAGGCCTGGTTCAAACAGAGGCAAACAGGTATATTGGACAAGACAGAGGAGTACTCAGGTCAACAGGCGTGGTCTTCGATCGGCGAACAATATCCAGAGGGCTTGACAGGGGGTTAATCCGATAACGTGAGCAATAATTCAGGCGAGGTGCAAACAGAGTCCGAATCAGCAGGCAAAAGGTTAATCCAAGATACAAAGCAGAAGATCAGGAACCAGAAACAAGGCAACACAAAAAGACTAGACTTAAACTAAAACTAGAAACGGAAACTAGGAAAGGCTCTGTAAAGCAGCTAACACTAGGAGAGTGCTAAACACTAAACAATACTCAGCAGAGAGGAAGAGGAAGTCCATGGTGTAAGTAGGGTGTGTGATGTGTGATAATTCTCAGGTGTGAGCGTGTGATTGAGACAGTTGTGTGTACTTAGTGCAATGAATGATGGGAAATGCAGTCCAGGGTAATATGATAGTCTGTGTGGTATGAGAGTCGATTTAATGTAAGAGTCACCTCTGGTGGCGAGCGAATGAAAGTCCATGGACCTGTTTCATGACAACAATATTGTTAGTCATTACGTCTATTGCAGTTAAATACATTAAAGTGCCAATTCCTGAAGTATGACATTTTTCCATGACTAATCACAAACTCAGCCTCAGATTATCTTCTAATTATATTCTTCATAACAATGATGAATGTGTCCGGGAAATTATAGCATATTTAGTGAAATAATACACTTTGTCCTTCCCAAAGCTTAATACAATCTAAATGCTGAGTACAAGCAATATAACTGATATGTGATGATAGTAATGCCACGAATCTTGTTCATAGAAATATTCTGTTGGAAACTGTGAAGCATGAGTATGTTGATGGCTATTGAAAATACACATAATTTTATTTTGTTAATGCATGCCTAAGAAACCTAGTTATGAAGTATCTGAGGGATTTTAGCATCTGCAGGGTGATGCATAACCATGTTTCATTTATTCATGTTGGGAATAAGAAAATGCTATTCTCTGTAGAAAGATATACCAATGCATTACCAATGCTATGACTTTTTCACTTTGATTGGAGCTTAACAAAATATTAATTTGATGTTTTCAACCCTTTCTGTCAACAGACAACCTTAAAACATGGATCAAGTTTTTCAATATAACCAGAGAATTTGCTGTTTTTACAGTCGTTGTTTATTCAGGTAAGTAAAAGCACATTTCACACAACATTCTGACATTAACAGTAGCTGTGTTTCCTTCAAAACTTATGCACAACTTTACCGCATAAAACAATCGCAGATAAAGCAATGTTTCCATTCCATGTGTTCAATAAAATAAAATAATCTCTTCCTTGGAACCTGGTGCAATATATCAATAATAATAATTAAGGTTGCTGCGACTGGGGAAGCCTGTGGCTCTTTTTTTCAAGGAAAAAGGAAAAGCAAGGAAAAGACAAAAACTTGTATCTTAGTGAGGAGGTGGGGCTGACCCCGTTGCTATCTATGACACAGTCTTTTGAAGACTGGGATTGGTTGGTTGTCCGAGAAGGAAATAAAAGAGCGCTTTTAAGAGTAGAGTTTATTATAAGCCTTCACTTTGAAATTACAGGCGTAATTTTTATGTTATCTCTCTCTCTCTCTCTCTCTCTCTCTCTCTCTCTCTCTCTCACACACACACACACACACATCATATATGTATATATATTTATATATATATAGTTTATTTTTTATTTACCATGCTGTCATACTTAACCTATTAGGAAATGAACAGTGACATAATAAGTGCTGTAACAGATCCAAATCATCACTGCTGCATAGTTGCATTTTTCCAGTTGCCAAATATGCTACTTTAGTGATTACGTCCATTTCTGCGCGGCATCTGAGATGTTAGCATGTCTTTAATAAGATCGGTCATAAACATGATCCTTGCATGATCTAATGTGTGGCGTCTTATTAACTGACTGTCAGGCATTGTGTGCAACACATTTCTTCTTCCTCTTCATGTTTCGTTCATTTTCTCCGCTGCTAAAGAAACTCTTAAGCCTCTTAAAAGTCCTCATTCTAACAATTTTGGTCTTTAAGACCTCTTTTAAGGGTTAAGATGCTTTCTGAATTGTTCTTTACAAGGATCTTTTCTTTAATTTTAAGAGGAAACGCCCACATTTATAAGAATTTTCTTCAAATTGTGTTACTAGGAGCAACTCTTAGCACTAATATTTTTAATGAATACAGGCCCTGATGTTTGGGAATTAATAGAGTGAGACAGTTATAGAAGATGATTATACCAAATCACTTTTATTATGCTATTTTGCATTTGCTTAATGCAAAATGTTTAGAATTTATCCATATCTTGGTGTTTCTAACCAATGTTATTTTTCCTCTTTTTTGTTATTATTCCAAAATTCACATAAAATCGGTGAATGGAAACATAACTGCTGCTTTATGGAATATAATTTGTTTTGATAACTTCCAATGCACTTGTCTGGAATATGTCCATTAAATCTATCCCCTCTCTCCAAAATCCAGTAAACATGAAACCTGAATTCAGCAACCCTGATTTCTCTGTGACTAAAATACAGACCGTGCTGTCTAGTATCCCAGGATTACATTCTTCTTTTTGCTGATTTCAAGTGTGATTTCTCAGATACCTATTTCAGTGATGTCTGTCAGATAGTAGAAATATATTCTGCATGCTGCTTTATAACAGAACATATGGGTCAAAATTAAGTATCACATGTTTGAAATATTCTTCATTACAAAAATATTGCATTCTTTAATTGATAATACTTTATTCTATATTTGTATACTGTTGCTTTATCTTTCCTCAAATATCATAATGTTCATGAGGTGACCTCCACTGTCCTAGGTACAGATTAAAGTTAGTAAGGCCTCGGGTAATTCAAGCAACATTGTTTGACAAACACTGCTCAGTTCATCTAATCTTTACATGTACTATTTTTGCACAGGGCATCATCTATCTTGTGTGACATTTCATTTTGTATCTATTTCTCTAGTTATTTTTACATATGGCTGGAGAAAGAGTGCACATGATAATAGCATTGTGCCTCGTGTAGTCTCTGGAATATGCTTTGGATTTGTTGTGCTGTTGTGTCTCATCTTGAGTACAGGTAAGAGATTCAGTG
>CM050415.1:47282044-47323944 GCA_027564155.1 Gymnocypris eckloni scoliostomus | reverse complement strand
TAATCAATATGTGATGATTTTATGGGATTGTTTATTAAAGTTTAATTACAGTGCTTGCTGGGAGTATAATGCTATGAGCTGTAACTGATGTGTTTTTGGTACATTGTGGAATGTAATGTGGCTGTAAGTAGCCTTGTGTGCAGCCACAGAGGGGCAGTTTGAAGAAGCTACAAGCACATAGACAAAGAAGTACACACTGTGAGAACATTCTGTACCAAGGACCCAAAGGGAACAAAGGGAGAAGAATGTTGGAGGAGCGTTGGACGGTTCTGGCGGCCAACGAGAAAATGACACAAGTCGACACATATCTATAAATATGTTGTGAAATATTGCCCTGTGTTGTTTCTTTGTAAGGACTCTTGGTCTGAGAGACAACCCAGCGCTGTTCTGATCAATAAATTTCAATACTTTGATATTTGAAGCCTTCCTTCTATTTTTGAACACGCAGGACAATTTGAAGTCCAACAATTTGGTGACCCCGACGTGATAGAAGACAAGGCTGTAAACCTGTTGAGGGCCAATTCGGGACGACGCATTTGAGTTCAACACACGGTACCGAATAAAAAGGTAAGCAGAAACCTGTTAAATCCAAATTCTGCAATTGGACATTCTAAATTTATGTGTTGAATTTGAATTGTATTCTGTTCCATTTAAAAATAAAGTGAGGTATTGATATATATTGATCAGAAGTTAGTTGCGGAGGGCTCCCAAGTGACACTAGGTTGCGGAGGGTTTCCGGTGACAGAGATTAAAGTTGCAGAGGGTTCTTTATGACAAAGGCTGTCGGTGACATAAAAGGATAAATAAGTTGCGGAGGATTTCAAGTGACACTAGGTTGCGGAGGGTTTCCGAGTGACAGAGATTAAATTGGCTGTGTAAATTGCTGTAGTCGTTTTATTTGTGGTGTTGGGTTATTATTTTGCATCTGTTGAATGAAATGTTGTTTTTGTGATTTGTTGATAAAAGATAAAACTGTTTGATTGTACATTTAAAGAAAAAGGGAACAAGACCTATTTGTGTCTTTCTCGCTTGAGCTGTTTGAGCTGTGTGTTTGTGTGTGAGACAGAGAGAGAGAAAGGAGGGGCCCAGTGTGAGTGAGAGGCAGAGAGAGTAAAAAAGGTGGGGGCTGTTTGACTGTGTGAGTGAGTGCATTTATTTGTAATCATTTCTTTCTGTTGCTAATTCTTTCTGTTTCTACTTAATCATTTTTTGAGAAGACTGAAGGGTTTTATAATCCTACAGCAGTTGGTGAATCTAGAGAGTCAGATTATTAAAGTGCATTGTGTATATTATTAAAAATGTCTGAATTTGAACGTGAGTGTGAAGAATACGGGTGCCCACCTGTCACAAAGCAATGGGGAAACTGAAAAACCTGAGAGAGGAGATCAATGCTGGCCAATGCTACAGCCAAACAGATGATTAATGTGTCAGTGAGACCAACTGGAATTGATGTTGGATGCACCAACATGTATACAGTGGGACCTGGACTGGATGAACTGGATGAATTTGTGTAAAACATCCTTGACCGAGTGGTAGGGAAGGGGTGCCTTTTATTTTCATTTATTATTTTTACCCCATATTGTAACTTTTGATAGAAAGGAGTTAGTATCTTCATTGTATTTTCTTTTCATATTATGTAGTAACATTAGAATATTTGGATAGAGTAGGAAGGAAGTTAGATGGTTTTATGTATTTTATTTTGGCATATACCCCTTCCTGAAGTTATTTGTTTTGAAATCTTTATCTTTCATTCTGAAATCATTTATTTCTAAAGAGCATTTTAATTTCCTATATACATCAAATGTGAAATGTAATTATTTATTTTTGCAAAGAAAGAAAACGTTGAAGGTATTAAGCAGGTCAGTGTCCGTGTTACGAGGCAATGCAACCAGAAAAGGGGCGATAAGAAAAGACTGTATGCCTACTACTTATTTGCAAGTATTCATCATTTAACCTTCATTATCAGTATGTAGTTTGTTTCTTTTAACACTGGAGGATTATCACTGGAAAATATGAAAAGAAGAAAGGACCGACGAGCATCTCAGTGCTTAGCAGCATGAGTAGATTCAACTGGAGGTTTAAAACCCACCATCTACTCCAACACCAGATAGAGCTGAAGGGCATTGGAGCTGCCTAAGAGCTCCTCTGGCGAAGGACAACAATCACCAGATAGAGCTCAAGCTACCGGAAATGTTTGGAGTTCCTCTGGCAGCGTGGGATAGACCAGTGCATAATATATTGCATTATATTACTTTGTTTTTTTCTAATCTTGATATTTGATAAGTATAATCATTTGACTAATCATTCATGTACTCTACATAACCATGACAACCATGGGCAAGGCTAAAAGACATGCACATGCTTTAAAAACACATTGCTGATTTATTTTGAGTGTTCATTAACCCCCAATAATGTATAGGTAGGGAAGTAGATTCTTTTACTCTTCTCTAGTCAATGGTGAGAGGAGATGTTTGGATCTGACTTCCTCTGGAGTGCAATAACATGAAAAAGCCATTTGTTAAGAGAAAAGATGATGGAGGACCTTTATTGGTTCATAGAAGGATAGAAGGACGGGTGGACTTGTGATGTTGCACTCTGGGTAAGGGATATTAGTGGTGAGACTTAGTAAAGTCTCATAGGGGGGATATGTTGTGTTGTTTTTTCTTTTATAGTATGTTATTTACTCAATATGGTGATGATGATGAGGAAAATGATGTGTGACCTCTTTCAGAGGTCAAGAGAGGGATTGAGGGATTTACATTTTTCTAACTCATAGTAGTTATATTATACTATGAATATAATCAATATGTGATGATTTTTATGGGATTGTTTATTAAAGGTTAATTACAGTGCTTGCTGGGAGTATAATGCTATGAGCTGTAACTGATGTGTTTTTTGGTACATTGTGGAATGTAATGTGACGTAATGTTTGAAGAAGCTACAAGCACATAGAAAACAAAGAAGTACACACTGTGAGAACATTCTGTACCAAGGACCCAAAGGGAACAAAGGGAGAAGAATGTTGGAGGAGCGTTGGACGGTTCTGGCGGCCAACGAGAAAATGACACAAGTTGACACATATCTATAAATATGTTGTGAAATATTGCCCTGGTGTTGTTTCTCTGTGAGACGTTGGTCTGAGAGACAACCCAGCGCGCTGCGCTGTTCTGATCAATAAATTTCAATACTTTGACTTTTGAAGCCTCCTTCTATTTTTGAACACGCAGGACAATTTGAAGTCCAACAGATACAAGGCTTACATTCAAGACAAATGAAGGCAGAATTAAACAATATCTGAACACCTGACTTGTAGTCTTATGACAGATTAACAGAGTAGATATCAGAGCCTGCAAGTACAAAAGAGGTACAAACAAGTAATAATAATAATAATATGTTTTATTTATATTGTGCCTTTCCAGAGCTCAAGGACACTTTACAATAAACCTCAGAAATGTGAGAGTAACATCAAGCAATAATACAGAAAGTAATTCGAAAATCAGACATATAGAGTAATATATAGATTACACAACGTAATAAACAGAAATCAACTTAAGAAAGGTAGTTTTCTGAAAACAAGTGATTTTTAAGCAGAGATTTAAATTCAGACACAATGAAGAGAGTTGAATACTTTTTGATTGAACATACGAATGAATGAATGACTTAATCCGTGCTGTAATCCAGTCCTAACGGTGGTGAAATATTAGATGTGCCAGATATTTTATTCTAAACTTGTCTGCCATCCAGACTTGTTAACTTCCCCTCTATTAAAATAGATGAATATATCAAGTAACCATCTCAGTGCCTAGTGACTTCTCTATTGCTTAGCAACACCCTAGCAACCACAGAAAGTCATGTTGTTACTACTGTCTTTTTTATTTAAAAGGCCTACTGAATATAATTCATGGGTGTTATTCAGTGATTCCTTGTGTCTTGAATATTAGGTTTGACAAAGGTGTAATTTTTGTTTTAGATTTGTTAAAAAAGAATGGTAACTTCTATTCTTATTCAGAAATGTCAGAACTCTTTGCAGTGGATGCTTCAACTAGAGTGTATGAATGGGTTATTAATTCCATTTCACCAAAATGGTTATATTTGGTTAGGACAAATTGTTACAGATCTTACAGATCTTTAAAATTTGAAATCCCTAAAAAATGTATTGGAGGTCTGGAGCTTTGTAATATTAAATTTAACAATTTCTGGGTTAGAAAAACCCTTATTAAAAAATTTAGTTGTCATCCTAAAGCATTTTATAAGTGGAAACTAAATTACCATTTTCTTTCTACCATTAAAATTTGGGCTGTTATTAACAAGTTTCTGTTACCTAACAAGATGAAATTACTTCACTATAAAAATCTTCATATGTACTATCTCTGTAATTCTTTTCTCTCAATTTAAGTTGGACATCTCTTCACAAAGCATTTTCTGTTATTCTAATTTGGAAACAATGTCACACGTATTTTTTGAATGTGATTATGCAAAGGATGTATGGAAAGACGTCTTGGTTTACAACATACGTTTTAGTTTTGAAATAAGTAATGTACTGTTTTTGATTTGGGAATCAGGATCAAAGGAGCTGGATGATATGTTGAAACTGTTAACTCTTTGTGGTCTATTTCATCTTCACAAATGTAAAATTACTGATTGTATGCCAAATTTTAGGATTTTTTGTATTGATTTGAAATTATTTTATGAATCTCTCATCACTTAATAAGAAAGCTGCTAAAACAACCGTATTTATGGAAACAAATAATGACTTTGTTGTAAGGGTTACCTTCGGAGTAATCTTTGAAGTTGACATTTTATGTGTAATTTTTCATTTTAGTTATAGTTTATTTTAATTTATTTATTTATTATTTATTTTAAAAGATGTTTGTGGTAACTATTATTTATTTATTTTTCTCTTTATATTTATATTTGTTATTACTATTGTTTAGGTAATTACAGTTTTGTATTTTGGCTGTGTATATATTTTTTTGCTTTGAATGTATGTTATTTGTTTAATAATAATAAAAGCTAGCACGTAGCCTGGATTCAAACGTCATCACGTTCAGTACGTAGTGCGGCGCTGAATGAAGCGGAAGTCACGTGACTCAAAGTGAAACCGAAAGCAATCGCATCTGAAGATTACTAGACCGACGCCATTTCAGATTATTCGAAATCAACGACGTCTTCACATGTTACGGTAAGTTCGTTAAAACATTTCACAGCAGCAATATCAATAAGGACCGTTTGCGTCTAAACAGACCGTTTGTTGAACTCAAACACGTTAAAGATTAGTCTCGTTAATTCTCCTGATATACGAGAAGAGCAGCGCGGTTAGGACAGCGCCCAACTTTAGGCCTGTAACGTTAGTGTTTTCTGTGCGAGTCTCCCAAACCTAATAAAACACACCTAAAAGTTAAACACTACGGTTAATTCGTTTTATATTAGACGACATTTGTTTGACATTCGCGCTAATCGCCGTTATATTGTCCGTTTTTATCAAATAAGCCTACTCACGCCAAGCCATCTTGGAAATCATGGCCTACACAAATTATTATTAATTATTATAAGTAGCCAGCCCTAGTCATTATCAGTAAAGAAGATAATGTAAAAGCAGATAACATATATAGTATTTTAAAAAAGAGGAAAAACTAAATGTTGACAAGCGATATAAAAACAGATGTCAGATTGGGCAAAATGTAGGCTATAAAATTTTATGCAAAAAAACGCTATATGCAAACATAGTTTTGTTTCGTTTGAAAGTGCTTGTGGAGCACACTCAAGCTTCAAGGATATCTGTTCTTGATTCGTTTTGAGCCAAAACTGGTGAATTAACTGGAGACTCACTCTGACTGGATCATTGTGATTAGTGATCAGTCTAGTTAGATAATCACATTTACAGCGTGCCGATATACAGCCATAGCTTACGTCTACCAGTCTGATATTACGTTTATACAACAGTTTGACGGAACAAGAATAATAATAACAACGGAGTGTCTTTAAAAACTCTCTTCGGTGTGAACTTCTGCCACATATTCAAATCTAAAGTTGACAGTTGAACAGCTGAGCCCAAGTCTACTTACTAATTCCAAGACGTCTCTTTAGAACTAGTAACGAAGGAACGTTGAGTTGCTTCATTAAAAGCTTATTGTATTACTGTATTAAACTTGACTGAACGATAGTGATTACCTGCATCTGATACAGCATTCTTCAGCTCAATCTCAAATTCACAATAAAATAGGGCTGGGCGATAGTGTTGTCACGATACTGGAATTTCTAACTTCGATACGATACCTTGAAAAATATCGATATTCGATACCATTTTCGATACCAGGGAGAGAAAAAAACTGCCACAACATTAAGGGGGTCAATTATCATTATTTTTTTTGATAAATATAACAAGTCTAGAACATGACAATGAGGTATATTTTACATGAACAAAAATGTCTTGAGGTAGTGCACTTGTTCAAGGTGTAGTGTCTAGTGTAGGTTGTGAGTGTGTTGTTTTTGTTGCAGGTCGAGTCTCATCTTCTTTCTGGTGCTACAAGAAAATGCCAAACTTTAATAAAACATTTATTTTATTTTATTTTGACCACACTTTTAAAATGAACTGAACTATCTAACTAATCGTAGAACTTAAGTTAATGGTAATAGATATTTGTTAACGTTAGTTAACATGAATAAACAATGAAAAATACTTCCAAAACATTTATTAATCTTAGTTAAAAGTATATTTAAACTAACATTTACTAATACATGTACTAATTAAAATCCAAAGTTCTATCTGTTAATATTTTTTTTCATTGGACCAGAGCGAACATGATCCGTTGTATTTTTATTACCTACTGTTATCAAAGATTAAAATATACTGTAGCAAATGCATTGCTCATCGTTCATAAATGCTGGTTAATACATAATATTATTTTATGAACAGATTTTAATGCCGGATTCACATATCATCATAAGCGTCGTGCATCACACGCGAAAACAATGCTCACTGGATCGACATGAAGACAAATTGCAGAATTTAAGTAATACTTTTTTTAATGAAGTTAAATGAGCACAAGTTAATTTACATTTGACAACAGTTAAAGTATTTAAAGATTCACAGTTAAAGATTCCTCAGTCAGATTATATTAACTTTAATAATTACGGTGAAAAAACGAGACAACACTCATATCAGGTTTGATCGTGCGCACGCGCCCGGACCGAAGTTAACGTCCGGTCTGTGTTTGTATATCGGGCTGTTAGTGGCGCCGGCTACAAACACAGTTAAAGTGATGAGTAATGAAGTTGGGCTCAGGTTGTTGTGCTGTGGGATGTGTTTCACATACATACATTTATTTGAGGCGACCCACCACAATATCAAAACTTTTCCAAAAGGCTTTGTTGAATAACATGAGCACGTAATGCATGTTTAAAAATTAAAACGAGGCGCAGGTGTTTTTATATCACTGTATTTTTGAAGGAACACTGTCTTTAGGAAATGTTTGATGTCATTTTCATTTCATCTTGCATATTATATGTCTGATAAAGCAGCGTTTGTACGCTCAGTTTACAGCCGTTACAGGGCGCAAACCTCTAACGTTAACATTACGTTATTTCTCCCGCTTTTAAGCGTCTCCTGCTGACAGAGTTGATTTGCATTTTAAGAAGTCCGTCCAAGTAGTAATCGCTGCATCTCAGTCCGTCTGATTTAAGAAGCAAACATATTTTGCTTGTTAGAAACAAGCCGCACTCACCATCTTTATATTCACTTCACTTTTGCTATTTAACCAGAGCGAATGAGGACGAGACACGTGACAGGCACTGCGGTCACGTGTGGTGTCAACGCGCCTTTGGAGAAGTGAAAGTGACAGCTCGGCTAGGATCGGAGTATCGATACTTGGAAAATTAGTATTGGTACCGTTCAGATATTTCAGTATCGATACTTATCGAAATATCGATATTTTTGACAACACTACTGGGCGATATGGCCAAAAAAATTATCACGATAATTATTTTCATATCAGTCGATATCGATAATTATCACGATAAATGTCAAATCTTTATTTCTTTCAAGTTTAAAGCCAGATTTTTGCTCCAAAGTGAAAGTTTTAGAAACCAGACCATTAATTTTCCTTAACACAATAATTATCTAAATAGATATGTATTTCTTAGTTTCTGCATGTTCTAATGAGTTGATATTGTTTCAAAATCAAGAAACAGGTTTGGGTTGCCTCATAATATGAATGATAATATCACTTTTTTGTCTCTTAGAAATACACATTTGATCGTAGCTTGAGTTAGGATGCAGTAACATTTTTGTTCACTATCAAAATCAGTAACATCTGTACATCAGTAATATCTGTAGCAACCCCAGTTTTATATGGTATAATGTATTCTGACCAAGTTTTTCTTTTTATTAAGCATTGGTCTCCTATAGTAGCATACATTTAAATAATGATAAACAGTTAAAACCACACATATAGCACCTCAATAACATGGTCAAAATATAACTAAATGTTTTTAACCCTTTAAGAATCCAGCGTACACGGGCGGAGCTTTAGTAACAGGGTAAAGTCAAAAAACGACTTTTTTTTTTTGACTACTTTACCTGTTATCCGCCAGCAAAGGGTTAAGTAGTCTAATTGTATGAAAGACAGTAGTCTAAAACCATTCAGTATAAATATACACATGCTATAGATGCCTTATCCACACATACTTACTATAATTATATACCATTACTCCTGTAATAATATTAAATGTGAATATCCCACATTTCTGCCACAATACCATAGTGCAGTGAATGTTACTACAGTAAATCCATGGTAAATAATGGCGATGTGCATATTGAAAAGTCTTCTGACTATCTGGTTGCACAGTGTTTCTCATGTTCGGCTTGTGTTCTCACATTAGGCGTGTTCGACTAAGCGGCGCCGCACAGAATGGTCAGTGTATGACATCAAAGTACCGCGAGAGCGATAAGATAAAATGCTTTCAATGGCTCGCGGTACTTTGATGTCTTACACTGACCAGTCTGTGCAGCGCCGCTTAAGTCGAACGCGCCTACTGACTGGATCTCACAGCACTGCTTAGTGATCACGTGACCGAGTAAACGCATCTGCTCTAGTGAGCTCGTGCCGCAGCAGTTTGAACTGTGATCCGGCGGACAAACGGTCCGTGTGGCGCGATTCAAATGAGTCACGTGGTTTCGTTCCGCTTTTGGCGCATAAACATTATATCGAACATTTTTCTAACTTTTCATATCGTTTTAGAGGAAAATTATATCGCGATAATTATCGTTATCGAATTATCGCCCAGCCCTACAATAAAACATTAGTTTGAATGTCCGATAGGCTCGTACTATCCTTTCATCAGTTAAGGGTGATTTCTGAAGACTCCAACAGGGGCTGGCTACAGACTTGAGGGGCGAAATAGAGCTCCACTCAAGAGCTCTTGTTGATTTGGCAAAAAAAATTCTGCTAACAATTCTAATAGTATAACTGTGATATATACATGTAATATAATCTAATGTATGTGAAATCAGTTTTTCTATAACCGATGCCAATGGTTAGAGGTCAGCCGATGGCCGATATGTGCTGCCGATTTTTTTGGCCAATTTTTAGGGCCGATATCTTTAAGTTTTTCCCTTCATTTGGATGCTAAAATACCACACTAATAATAAATGGATGCACAACATTTCTAAACGTAACATCATCATTTATTGAACACTGACTGCAACCATCTCTCGAATCTTAATTTTGTGCACTGCACGTCATTAAAATAAAATATTTATTCAAAGTTAACCAAACAAATCAATAAACTGACCAAATATTAAATATATAAAACAGGTCATATATATATATATATATATATATATATATATATATATATATATTAGGGTGGGCATAGATTAATTTTTAATCTAGATTAATCTAGATTAATTTTGGAATTAATCTAATTAATCTAGATTAAAATGGCTCATTTGAATTCTGCCAAGGCATTCAGAATATGTGTGCTACCCAAATAATGGCTTAAAGTAAGTCTTTGAGAACGGGTTTCTCAAGCCAGGTGGCGCGATTAGACCAGGGGCTCATCTCCTGTTTCCAAAATGCATCACAAACTGCTTGAGAAAGCTGTTCTACTATGATAATTGGTGATGAAAATAAACTATGTTCAATAAGATGTACTTGTGTTTACTAACTGTTTATTCAGTTAAACATGAATTTTGAACTGTAGGCCTACATAAGAGGTCGTGATGAACTGTTTACAGTTTCCATTGGGAAGCTTCTTAAAAATAGATTTTCCTGAAGCAAACCCGCGGCTTCATAGCTGCATCCATGTTAGATACGTGACTTGATGTGGTAATTTCACAGTAACGTTAGGCATACACACAGGTTGTAGAGGGTGACACGGGGTGAATTCTCAAGTTCATGAGACCTAAAGCATCCTGTTTGCTTAAAAGCGCAGGCGTTGTTATTCTGAGTGTACACAAATAACGTAGAGTCTTTACAGATTTAAAATATGTATTAGGCTACTTTTATCTGTATGACCAAGAATGACGGAGATTTTAAGAGCAAGTGAGCGCGTGATAGCTGTCAAGGACTGAGACGCTTCCACACAAACACTTCAATAGCGCATTTCTCTAGGTTAACATCATATTGAGCGGCCATGTAAAGTTGCTACTACACATACATGTTTCAGATGAAAAGCCATATTTGAGGTTGATGAATGATAGATGAGCGTTTGGATGTCCTGTCCGATTGTATTACCACACAGACCAGCCGTTAACAATCTGTCCATCACGGACTGCGAGCCTCTAGTTCGAAGACTCTGCACAGTGCAGTTCAAGCTAGGTATACATCCGCTAAAATGTCAGGGTGAAAGTCATCATAGCTTGCGTAGTATAGACCCAGCTCCCAACCCAACTTTGAGAATAGATTAACATGCGATATTTTTTTATCGCCGATAAGGTTTAATTCAGTAACGCAGCGTTAACGCCGATAACGCCCACCACTAATATATATACAATTTCAATCATTTACATAAACGTTTTAGAGCATTTATCAAGCAGATCTTTTCAAGTTTGTTGGAACATAAATGTTAACTGAAATATACATTTAAATAAAATAAAAATAACTGTATAAATAAAAATCTATTAAAATAATAAAATATTACAAATAAAATATATACAAAATACATAATAGTAGTGCTGCAAACACACTAGCAACCAGCAACATTTGTGTTTGGTATAAATGACACAGAACATCTAAAGTGCATTCTAACTTTTAGCTTTTAGCAACTTTCTGCATTTTTATATATAGCATAGCAGCAAACCCCTCATTTTTGAGTGAAGGAAATCATTACAGAACAATATAAAGGAATGTGCTTTAATTTTAACTCAATTGCAATCCCTGAGTCTTCCTCACTCTACCCATCTTCTCAGTACTCCCAGTTCAAGAACGACAGGTTGTCATGCAGGAAACACAACTGTTCAGCATGTTCTTTCTCAGCTGTATACATTAACTTAAGACATAACCGACTGTGTTTACCAGAATACTTGCCAAAACAGGTATTTTAACATAACTTTGTGTGGGTGTGTGCATGTATCCATCTGTTGAGGCTGAAACGCGGTATCTGAATCGCGCCTCTCTCTCTCTCTCTCTCTCTCACTCTACGTGTGCGCGCTTCAGTGTGTGGCAGCGGCTGAGCGCGAGTCCCGAAACGCGTGCAAATTATAAACTTTCACTCTATGGTGGTTAAATTGATCAGTTAATCCGCGAATCACATGCGTGCCGAACCGTGGCGACTGGTCCGTACGGATCATCTATGATGCACCCCAAACCAAAACCATTCACTAATGTGTTGTTTTTGTTGTTAACAGATTGCTTACAAGTTACAAACCAAATTACTATAATCTAGTAATCACACACACAAAAAAGATCTTTGTCATTTTGCACAGCCTTGTATGCAAGGACTAATGGTTAGACAGGTTTAATGAGGATAATAACTGTGCGACGTATATATATATATATATATATATATATAATTCATTGGTCGGAACATGTCACTTAATTAGGCTGATGCCAATTTTGATTCCAGTGCACTGCAGCAGTCTTGAGCTGAATTTTCACTGCGAAATAAGTAGGATGGAAACCTCGCCAGTGTTGTCTGCATCAAACCATGCTTCCAAACAAATGTCATACATAGTTCTGGGCTGCTCCAGGACAGTTCTGTCTCGAGCACTGTGCTGTCTGTGGCGGGCAGAGTAACGTAGCCCTCAATCCCGCTGCAGTGTTTGTGAGAGCTGCCTTCTCCACCCCAGACAGAGTGAAAATCTCCAGATACAGGAAAAATAAAACAGAACTTATAACATTGGGGTTATGTTAGCAAGCAAGCTGTTGATAGCTTTCGACTAAGCAGTCCTTAAAGTTAACCGCGATCCCAGTTGTAGCATTAAGCCTCTCCAGTGCCGGCTATTCGCTGCTTTCTTCACTAAGTGAAGCAACGCTCATAGTTTGTTTGTATATATATAGTAAATATATGGCCATAGGACTTTGACATATAGATTTTAAGTAGGGTTTAGAGCCGATTATCGCCGCTATTAAAGCATTTTACGACATATCGATATCGGCCATCTTAAAACAGATTTGCCGATTATTATTATTATTATTATTTTTTTTAGCAAACAAACATACATTATTTACAGGTGACATTATTTATTGGTGAATAAATAATACAGGTGAAATATTTAATGTTTAAATGCACTATTTGGCTCGATGCAGCCTGTCTGAGCTCAATACTCTGTGAGAGTGAGGCGATCTCTCAATCTCTGAGAGCAATCTCCGCCCACTGCTCATCTGATATGTAGAGAGTCACGAGTCCTCAATCAACGCGGAAAACTGAAGGCAGTCTCACACGGATGCTAACTGGAGCTGCCTCAGTGATCACGCATCAGTTGTCTCTCAAAGGTAAAGCAGCAGCAGGAGCAGGCGTTGCTGAAGTTGCACTCAATTTAACCTATGATGTCCGATCAGAAAATGCGGCGAAGCGGAATGCAGTCTCCTATTTACCGTGAATGTCATGGAATGGAATGTGTGATGAATTAATCAAAAGTAGGTCAGTACACTTAAATCGACTATGGACTATGGACTAGTATCTATAAATATTAAGCTGCAAAAACACTATTTAAATATGAATCCTGCATGTTCTGCATCTCTGTTAATGAATGACACAGGACGCGGTTTCATTTACTGCACACATACTGAAGCGGCTGCTTGCGGTGTTTTCAGCATAAATGAGGACATAAATACATGAACAACATCCCCAGAACTGCTCGGACAGTCACTTCATGAGTATTTGACCGTTTCATTTGAGTAAAACGATCGTCATATCATATATACATAGGCTACAGAAACTTAAAATGTCCTCATGGCAACCTGTCAAAATAATAGTTCGGTTTAGGAATATATGTATACGTAATACACTACAACAATTATTACAACTTTGTTGAGAATAATCACACATCAACATGTGTAAATACGCTTTTACTTTAAGTTTTACAAAATGTTTACAGGCTGCTTCTGGGTGATCTCTGTACTTATGTTATTATTAATATTATTAATATTACTGTTTATTTAATGTTGTTGTTATTAACAGTTTTCAGAATTAAAGACATGTGTAAAAGCATTTAAAGAACGTTTTTTTTGTCAGAGCTCTTGTTATTATTAATTTTGGCATTCATTTTCATTTTTACACCAGACACGTATATCGGTTCAAAATATCGGTTATCGGTCTACTTGATCTGTAATAATCGGTATCGGTATCGGCCCTGAAAAACACATATCGGTCGACCCCTAATTTTAAGCCTTACCATTATCTCCCAGGACTGTTGTTGAATCTTCAAAAAGTTTTGGCTTGGGGTCCTTCACATGCAGCAGCAACTTCGTTCCACCGCACTGCAACACGGGTCTGCCCGTGGCGTGCCTGACTTTAAATTGGCGCTACTAAATCCATGCGATGCCGATAAGAAAAATATCCATATTTCAAATATTGGCCCGATATATCGGTCGACCTCTACTTGAAATCATTCAAAAAGCGCCTGCCCTCAGAAAAGTTTGGCATTCTCATTTAATATTTCCTATGTATAATGTCTGATAGGACCAGGTCATGCAACCGATGTTTATATTGGCAAGCAGGAAGCCAAGTTTCACGGCCAAAGGAAAACCTCTTGGCTTATATCGAATCCTCCGACATATTTCTTTACATAGGATCCATTGGGATATTGTACTTGAAATTGGTGACCAGAGAAATAAATATGATGGAGTAAGATATATAGACTTTAAGTAACATATTTTTCAAATACATAGAAAATAAAATTCATTAACATTTGTCAACTTCAAAAAATGTAAAAGACAAAAATGCATCCTCAACAAAAATAAAGTGCATCCGTGCATCCTTAAAAGTGCATAGGGCACAGAGCATGTGAGCGGGGAGCGTAGCGGTCATATTTCCTTCAAAGCGGAGAGCGCCTTTCTGAAGATTCCTATTAATTAAGATACATATTAATTTGTGGCAGCTGTCTGTGTTTCATTAATTTGTTCCCTAGAAAACCCACGATTTAACTTAAATGCGGGAAAATAAAAGAATTCTTTAATTTCGTTTAAATTTAATTTTAGTCCATTCTTGTCGATCAAATTATGAATGTGTGTGGCGACCAAATCAGGGAGACAAGACAGGGAGGGAAAAATCAGAGAAGAAGCAGTGGCTTTGAAGGGTGTAACGCTGCTCCAAATGCTCTACTAACCGCGAACCCGATCCTCTACCATGGAAAAAGTCTGGTCATCATAGACTAAAAATTCCATGACTTTGTCGTTTATGACTTTAGCCTTTTCACTGTCTCTGGAAAACATTTTACAGTTTTCAAATGCCTGCTGAATCGACGCACCGTGTTTTGGGCCTAGCACTAGCAGCTGCGGCTGCTTCATATTCTTTTAATACAGCTTCGCTGCGATGACAACCTTTCAAGTGAGATATACGATTTGTTGTGTTAAAACTTGACACCTTTTTCCCTACTCTCCTTGCTGAACATGCGTTGCAAATAGCAATGACATTGTCCTCCTAGAACCAAGAAAAACTTCCTGACCGGCGAAGACATGTTCACAGATGATGATGTAATGAGCGCGACACTGGCTGAGAGTCGCTGCAGTTACTTGCAGTCGGAAAGTTGATGAATCGCAGATAAATCAGACTGATTGATTGTTATACCAGCAAGCGTACTTTATCGGATCTAGTTATCGGATTTAATTTATTTATCAGAGCAATAAAAATAACGTAATTTTCACCCATATCTGTCGATAATTTATCTGTCCGATAAATATCGTGCATCCCTAATATTAACATTTATTAATGTCAAACGCACGCTGCACATTACCTGTGTTCAGTTTAATGCTGAAATGTAATTCCCGATATTGAGTTATTTGAGATGGTCATATTGCTTTTAGATGTTTTTTTTTTTTTTATACTGATGCTATAATAATGCAGCAGTAATTTTTGCACCTAGGCTTTGAGACTTGCTGTCTGAAATAGGGCTGAACGAGTTAGGAAAATATTCTAATTGGGATATTTATTTATTTTACCAATATTGCGATTGCGATTTAATATGTGATTTTTATTCTGATAAAAATGTTATTTGAATACTTTATTCTGTATTATTCAACAAAGACAAGCAATAAATCATTGTAAAGTGGGCAGTGTTGGGCACGTTACTTTAAAAAAGTAATTATGTATATTACTAGTTGCTTCTCACAAATACTAACTGAGTTACATCATTATAAAATAAACTAATTACCAGGGAAAGTAACTATTGTTCAAATATGTCAAATAACTTGAATGCCCCAATATTAAATGTTAAATGAATGAAATAGTCACTAAATCGAATCAATTATTATTATACAACATTGTACACTAATCTACACTATATTAATGTTTCTGTGGGACAAAGTGACAGACACCTATCAAATTCAATGTATTATTGTAAATATTATCAACCCTCTATGGACACCTTGGCAATATAACCTCCATTGGCTTGTCATTTATATACCTAGCTTCTGTTTGTTAAATGGCACCGTTTTTTTAAATATCTCACTTAGCATCAGTCAGTCAAACATTAAAATATTATATTATGATAATTTAGCATTCAATTGTAGCATTATATGATGATAGAACTTTAGTAATTAGAATAACTATGTACGAATGCATATTTGTCATGTTGTCTGAACTTAGGACTGGTGGTGGTGCTTAAGATATTCTTTGTCATTTAGTGTCTATAAAAAAACGACGTCTACTAATGGTTTCTCTCGCCGTACTTTGATGTCATACGATTGTCATAAATTACTCTCTTGTGTCACGTGACAGAGTATAATCGCAGCCTCTGCAGTTGAAAAATCTTGTTTTCTCATATCGCGATATTATTGCAAATGCAATTAATCATTAATTATTCACATGCGTGTAGTTTCTCACAGTAAACTGTTATTATTTACATGTGGAGCGTCTCAAACTCCATCTCTGCATGTTGTTGTGAGTTTGTGTTTATTATAACGTTCATCTGGGAACGCAACGTGTGCCATTTCATCAGATGTGTAAGGTAAATAATTTATAAACCTAAACAAACAAAGGATACATCGTGATTTCAAAATAAAAGCTCAAACACTCACTCTGAGTTTACACGGTTTGATGTCCACATATTCATCTAATTACAGCGGAATTACTATAACATTTCTTACCTAAGGAAATTGCCAAATATTAAAGATTAAGTGGACATTTGAATTATGTAATATGTAGAAATAATTATCACGCGGTCAGCACCCCCTGCAGGCCATTGTTGTGTAATGAACATTAGCTCTATTGTTTATGTATTTCAACAGATTTGTTCAATAAATCCATATGATTTTTTGCTTTTGATACTTTATTTGAACTAATTATTATTGCATAATTGCTATTATGTATTTTAAGTCATTTTAAAAGCTGTTGTTAACTTGCATCTATTTTTATTACCACAACAAATATTGTAATTTTATAGGGCCCCATGAAATTAGTTTCCATTTCATTACTGAAATTTTACTTAAGTTCCAGTCTAAAAATATATTCAAGTAAAAGTAAAAAGTAGCTCATTTAAAATTTACTCAGAGTATAAATTACTTAGTTACATTTTAACAATGGGAGGGAGGAACACATGGGGCAGACCAAAGGTGTCAAACTCAGTTCCTGGAGGGCCACAGCCCTACACAGTGTAGATATTACCCTAATTAAACACATCTGATACAGCTAAACTAATCATTTAGGCTTATTTGAAAACTACATGGTGTGTGTGTTGGAGCAGGGTTGGAAATAAACTCTTTAGGGCTGTGGCCCTCCAGGAACTGAGTTTGACACACCTGGGATATGGGCCTATACATCTCAAACTAGGTGTTTTAATTAAAGGAATCAGTTAATTAGAATAATAACACATTTAGGCTGTTACCAGGGAAATTAAATCAGTATCAACAAAATTAATCTTTGCAATGCAGAGGAAAGCAGAAGCTTCATCTGAAGTGGCATAGATGACACACTGACATGAATGCATTTAGCCTGCAGTTATAAATGCAGAAATAATGTTTTGATAAATAAGACATAAAATGTGACCCTGAACCACAAAACCATAAGGGTCCATTTTCCTAAATTGCGATTTATACATCATCTGAAAGCTGAATAAATAATATTTCCATTGATGTATGGTTTATGATAGGACAATATTTTAAAATCTGGAATCTGAGGGAGCAAACAATCCAAATATTGAGAAAATCTCCTTTAAAGTTGTTCAAATTAAGCTCTTAGTTTTGATATATTTACAGTAGGAAATGTACAAAATATATTAATGGAACATGATCTTTACTTAATATGCTAATGATTTTTGGCATTAAAGAAAAATGTATAATTTTAAACCATACAATGTATTGTTGGTTATTGCTACAAATATACCCCAGCGACTTAAGACTGGTTTTGTGCTCCAGGCCAGGGTCACAAATGTTAAATAGTCATTTAAAAAAAAAGAAAATGAAAAATCAAAGAATACTTTAAATGTTAAATTAGAACCACCAGTAGGTGTCAGCAAGTCACTGATAAGTGAGTCATTGCGATTGAACAGAATCATTTAAACGGTTAATTCAAGGAATGAAAGACGTCATTGCTCAGAGTCAGAAACGCAAAACTGTGTATGGAATTATTTTTGTTGTCGAAATAGAGCAAAAACAGGCAATATGGTGTCTAAAACATAAGTCTCTTAATTAACTTATTGTTTTCTGAACTGTTGTAAAAAGAAAACTACAGGCCTATGTAATCATGGTGATTTTTGAGAAAACGGCATTTTCATGTGATGTTGACTTACTATATTAAATTATATAAATATATAAATTTTCTGCTTCTATATCTTCCATTTTGTGATCATTCTAAACGCATTTTTACAGACTGAATCACGCAGTGAAAGAAAGCACTCCAGATGTACGCCGATTAGTCTTATCTACTAACGTTAGATTTCACGGCACACTGTTTAGAGTTATTTGTTTGGTTTTGGCAAAATACTGATAATCGCACATCGTTAAAACAACAATTAACGTTACTATATTATCGCAGACGATATTGCACACCCTGCACCACTGTCTTTTTGGCTCATTTGTGCAAAACCTTTTGCTAAACTGTCAAAGCTTCATTTTTAACCACCAATGCAATGATGTGAGTATTTACGTTACCTCTACATGCTTGCGAAGGGCGATGTCGATATATTTATAAGCTGCTAGTTCGGTCTCCCGAGGCAAACACAGCTTACACTGCATAATAGAGCATGAATATGGCCAGGGGTTCACTTCATTCCTTTGAGTTCAACTTCAGCAGAGTACGACGGGGTCTGGTTTTCAGCTGGGTCTGCACCATTAACGCCTGTCTTGTTCGTCTGCATCTTTCTTGTGATTTTAGCGCCAGTTTCTTCTTCTGCCCATTATTTGCTGCAGTTGTTTCCACGGAGCGATTTTTTTTTACTCAGTAACGAATGTGTTTTAAAATGTAGCGAAGTACAATACTTAACACAAAACATACTTAAGTAAAAGTAAAATTACAGATTAAAAAAATTACTTAAAGTACAAGTACACAAAAAAGCTACTCAATTACAGTAACGCGAGTAAATGTAATTTGTTACTTTCCACCTCTGGTGGCAGCCCTAATGTAAATGCATAGTTAAAGATTTGAATATTAAAACCATTTGAATAATTTAGTTTTTTTCAATTACAAGTTGCCTATATCAGGTAGGTCACAACTACCTGTAAGTGACAATTTTTGATGCCATTGGTATAAGACTATCGATATTGACGGCATACAGGCAAGTTGTCCGCTGGGCCTATGGTGTTCTGAGCAGCCCTTACCTGCACGTGTTGTGTCAGCCATTAGAAGACAGTTTACAGAGGAAGGAGGACATAATAAAGGTTATGAATGGCCCCATTTTTGTGACAATTAATACAAAATTATTACAAATTGTCTTACTGTATAAAAACTTGTTTATGAAGTTTACATCAGATATATATCAAGTAGATCGGCATTTATGGTTAATTAAATTCAGTTCTATTTATACAGCACTAAATCATAACAAATAGAATTTCATAGCACTGTTAGTACCTAACTCAAAACACTACATTGCAACTGATAATTAAAAAATTATATATGAAGAGTTCATTTGCAAGAACAGATGACTCTGTTTTTAACGATTCTCAGATATCATGTTTTTTCATTGTGCATTCCAATTAATCTCAATCAAGCTGCAGTTTGGTTATTTTGATAAGGTTAAAAATAACTGCCACTTAAAGAGTTCATGACACTTTTGTACTTAAAACGAGTAGGATTAATAATATTCCGCATCAACAATGCCTCCGTTGCTAATTCCAAAACATAATTTTAAACCTAGTAACAGAGGCTTGAGCTGTTGATATCAAACTGCAGTTAATTTCTTCGTTATTAGAGAGAGAGAGAGAGAGATTACCTCTGTGCAGGCACGTGCACACATAGACATAAAAGGGGGCTTGAGCACCTGCCCTTTTTCTTCCTCAAGAGAAAGTGCCCTTTTGTATGGGGAGTTTTTTTTCTTTTTTTTTTCTTTTTTATAAATGAATATATGTGTGCATGTGTGTTTCTGTTTGCACACAGCTATCCCTGTCAAACAAATAAAAATCAAAAATATCAGGTCGGGTCAGGAAATGAGACTATCGAGTTCCGACGCCTTTCTCTCGTCTCGGCACAGGCGCGCGCAGCACAGAAGTGTTGCACACATTGATCGGCACATCACAGACAGGCAGAGAACCGCAGAAGTGAAGCCTTTCCTTCCTCTCCAGTTGTGTTTGTCTTTGTGTGGAGGTGAGTGGTGATAAACAAAAGACTAACCAACCTGTGCCTCGAATTTACAGCTAATTATCCAAAAGACAAACGGCACATATAATTAATTTGTCTTGCTAACATCCATGACTCATGAGAGCGCTACCATGTAAGTTAGCTGAAGTTTAGCTGAGGCAATAGGGTGTCTGGTAGGTTAGACAAGTGCGTCACTGCATGATTCAGTTTATTAAAATGCATTTAGATTAAGAATGATCACACAATTCAAGATATGGGGGCAGAAATGTATATATTTATATAATTTCATATAGTTTATCAGTATCACGCGAAAACTGACGTTTTTTTCCCCACCAAAATGCAACATGATTACAAATGTGATATTGATTTTATAGAGCAGTTCAATAAAAAACACACTTACATTTTAGACACAATATTGAGTGTTTTTGCTTGCCAACAAATATAATTTCAATGTGCGTCTCTGAGCAACAGCTGTTTTGCTCCTGAATTAATAAATCTTTTAAATGATTCGGTTCAATCGCAATGACTTCCTTATCAACAGAGACTTGCTGCCACCTACTGGCAGTTTTAATTTCACATTAAAGTAACTTTTCATTTTTTTTTGATAATTTCAAATATCAGTATTCAAAGTTTTATGTTTAAAATATCAAAACTGTATTAATGTATTTATAACTGCAGGTTAAATGCATTCGTGTCCTGCATTAAACAGTGTGTAAATACATCTAAATACCATTTCTAATGCAGCTTCTGTGTTTTCTCAGCAGTGCAAAGATTAATTTAGTCAATACTGATTTAATTTGCTTGGTAACAGCTTAAATGACTTATTCTACTTGACTGATTAAATTTAAGAATTTGACTGAAAATATGATGCACACTCTTGCAGGGCTTTATAAAGGTAAAAAATCCATTTGAACTTATTGGAAAATATGAATTTCTATAACTACTGTGAACTGATCACCACAGAATATGCAGAATATCAAACACTTTAGGAGTCAGCTGTCCACGGTAGTCCTTAAGATATCAGCACAATAACACAATCAGCAAAATATTGTCTATCGTTATCGATAAAATCCCAGAAAATATTTATATATTTTGTCTATATTAGGGATGTGCGATATTGACAAAATATATCAATATTTTGCTGATTGTGTTATTGTGCTGATATCTTAAGGACTCAATATCTTATATCTTAATAAGCTGATATCTTAAGGATTTCTTAACGTTTTGTTTAGAAAAACAATTAAAATAAATTTGATAAGTGCCCTTTTTTCCACTTGAGCTAGGGCTGTAGTCAAGTCCACCTTTGTCGAGTCCAAGACAAGTCCAAGTCCAAAGAGGTCCGAGTCCAAGTCAAGTCCAAGTCCAAAGAGGTTCGAGTCCGAGTCAAGTCCGAGTCCAAAGTGGTTCGAGTCCAAGTCAAGTCCAAATGAGACGGTCAAAACAGAGAAAGTAAAATAATCTTCTTCAAAACCATATACTTAATTATTGATAATTTATGTGATACGAGAGACGGCATATCTTCTATTCTAATATAATAATTTTGCATTATTGTTTGTAATGATCTAAAAGCATGTGCAGCAACACTGTAGGATCAAATTAGACTATTTTATTTCTCCTCCTGAGACCCAGCTATGGAGTTTTTGTCTCTGTAGTGGAAATTCTATTAGTGTATTTCTCTGAGACCTCACATGTCACAGTTATAAGCCTGGATGTCCTGTACAGAGCTCATTCAGGGCTTTATAGAGATACTAAAGGTTTTTGAAACCCTCTCCTATGCCTTTAAAGATGGCAATATTTAATTTAGTGAAAAATTGTACATCCTTATGGAAATATGATTATATTCTGTAATTGTCATTTAAATCTGAATAATTTTCAGATTGTTTGTCATAAAGCAACATCTCAGGAAAATGTTATGGGTTTTCAAATTCAAATATGACTTCCTGTTATGAAACAGGACATCATTTCATACATGTTCAATGTAGAGGACACCAGGACTAAAAGCATGTTTATTATGCATTTTGGGAGACAACAATTGAATAGGGGAAAAAATTATATATACATTTTCTTATTAAATATTATATATTATTATGAAAATCTGTCCATGTATTACTCCCATTATGAAAATTATTTTTCAACATTCTGTCCCAACAGCAACACATTAATATGCAAATTAGATACAGTGTATAGGTACACTGTGTTTAATGGGAAACCAGTTTATGGAATTATTTACACACATATTGCATAAAACAAAAGGGTATATCAAATAATTTTGTTATACATTTTAAAACATAGTTGAGAATCATCCTTAAAGTTTAGTATAAAAAAAATCCTGAAACCTAAAAATGTATTTGGTGATTTAAAAAAACTCCCATTGATTTTGCCGTTTTGATGTCTATTCATGCCATTTAATTTTAGTCCTTGTGTCCTCTACAGAGGACATATAATCAAATATGAATAAAATAGAGAGTTTTTCAAAAGAAATGTAAAAAATAAAAAGTTCTTATGGTCTAAACAATGCAATGACATGAAAACTTTTTTTTTTTTTAGGGGGGGGGCGTCTCAGGAGGATATTTTAGGTTTAGCAATTTTACTAACATTTGACCAAATCTCGATTTTGTAAGATTTTATCTAGTCAACTTGAAAATGTAACTACAACATGATTCAAGAAACTTTCTCTTTATTAACCCTCTAGTTAAAGAAAAGTATATTCTAAGTGCACCACACATGACGTTGTCTTCATGATGTAAATGTTAAACAAATCACTAAATATCTTTGCAGAAAAGATGAACTACAACTACATCTTGTACAAACTTATATTGTGCATATTAGGCTATATGTTCTGAAATAATACAAGACAAATGCTCCAAAAAACTCAAGTAATTCCAATTCAAAATGACTGAAGGTATAACACCTAGAGTGCTATTATTAACTATAAAGGCTCTGTAAAACAATGAACAGCAGTTCTCAGCCTGTCACCCTGATGCAAACCTGAAAGATCAGATATACAGTACATGTACAGTAAGTTTCTTCACAGGTTTTGTATTTGATTACGCTGCTGTTCCGTTGTTTTTTCTATGTAAACATGGACGCGTTTGACGGTTGCTGCGTCTCTTGCAGCGTCTCGTGCATGAAACGGCTTTCTAAAAACGCGGCACTCTAGTTATTAAAAGATGTAACTCACATCTTTAACTCACATCTTCTTGAATTTTTCCTATTCCACTGCCCGCGTCAACACAAAAACACACTCTGTGTGAATGGCATCTAGAGAGCATCACACGTGAGCGATTAATCATGTGCATCGACATGCGTTGGATTGTTCTTTTCTCTTTACTGTTATTATCAGTGTCTAATTCTAGCGTTTGGTAATATTTCTATTCAAAATCGCGATTCCTCGATTTATAAAAAATCTAATTGTGGCAAAACATTAAATTCGAATTAATCGATAAAATCTGATAAATCGCCCAAATCGCACAGTTACACAGTGTTTGCTTATTTTTTACTTTATTTAAATTGTTTATTTATTTTAAATTGTAATTTATTTATTTTATTTTACATCCAGATGTATTCCGTGCCTCCAGGCTTTATTCGTTTTGCTCTTATTCGTTCTTTTTCTTATTCATTTGGTGCCACGTACAGCGTTTGATGATTGTCAGTTTTCTTTTTTACATTTAAACATTTTTCAAGTTTGTAATTTTATATTAGGCTTATAGCATGGTAATGGTGTATTTTTATTCGTTTTGGTAATTAAAGTCCCATGTTTATTGCAGAAAATGTGTCGTTGTAAGTTATTGATAAGCAATTGACCTGAAATGAAAGTGAAAGCAGAATGTGCAGGGCATTAATAAGGTATTTAAAAGCGAAGGAAAGTGAGAGGGAAAACTCCAACGAACTTTGTAAAACCAAACTGTATTATGCAACTTGCCGACAGCGTGTCTGTGGCCAAAATAAAAATTATTTATGCCTCCACGCAGTGCACACACTCATATGACGCAGCTGTGCATTTAACAGGCGACCAATGACGATGCCCGTTCTAGATGGAGTTAAACCAATGGCAATTACATTACCCATTTGCGGAACAAGCGAGCCAGATTAATGGTTTTATTTTGAAAGAGAGAAAAAGCATATATTGCTGGATTTGGTCGAGACCAACTTGAACATTTGGCGAGTCCGATGACCAAGTCCGAGTCCAAATACCAGCGAGTCCAAGACAAGTCCGAGACGATAGAAAAACGTCTCGAGACCGGACTCGAGTACTGCCCCTCAAAATGTCTGTGCACGTCCCTGCCTCTGTGAGTCTGTGCGTCTCTCAAAATTGTTCGGCAGCGGTGTCTCTACTAATAGTAAAACTGTAGGTTCATTTTCAAGAAAAGCAACGTTGTTACCTCACTTGTGAGAAGTCAGGTAGTTTTTAAGTTAATGTTACTGATAAAATCGTCACAGTAGCGCTAACACCATCAGCGTGTATTAAGGGTGTGCGATATGACAATTTTTGATTGTGGACGATAAAAATGTCTCCAAGATTTGTTTTTGAAGAAATATCGTAGTATCGCACTAAAGCGCACATTCTTTCAGTTTCAGTTCTGGTGCCTCCGCCTCAATATACAACGCCACATACTAGTGATCGACCGATATTGATTTTTTATAACTGATACTAATTATGTTCATGTTTATGTACCCGATAACCGATATGCAGAACCGATAAAGTAAATAAATAACAGAGTGAAGTCCATTCTTCGCTTTGGTTTTTCCTCCTTTGTCATCTTAACAACAACAAAAAAACTGTTGAAAATTAACATTCTTTCATGTAAAATTTTATCTTCAAATTACAACAATAAAAACATTTTATTTATAAAAAGCATCATCAGCAACACTGATATTAACAATAAGCAAAATAATGTCTAATGTATTCAAATGGAGAAAATAAAGGACAGAAGTCATATCAACTTAATTTTAAACTACAGTTTTAGGTTTATAAGCTGTTTAATAGACTAAAGAGTGAAGAATAATTCACTGAATAATATTCTCTGGAATATTGAAATAAGCTATAACAAACAAAACATTGTATTTTATTGCATTTCTTAACTGGCATGTTTTATCAGAATTATTTTAATGTTTTTGTCATTCTAAATTATGAAAACTGCTGACAGCGCGGTTCATCTATGCATTTACACAGAACTATACTCAAACTGCGATCACTTGCGAAGATAATAAATAATATATTTAATAATATTTGCGATATGGCTCTCCATTAGCAAAACAACTTACAAAAACTGGTGATCACGATGCCAGTAGAGTTGATGCGAGAATGATAGCTGACATGAATTTAAAAGGCCTGCTAGTGCTTCATATTTTCCGTTGCTAAAATTATTAACACTTTTACATCATAGTAGGATGTTCAAACAACCGCAAATGTTTACATTTACATTTAGTCATTTAGCAGACGCTTTTATCCAAAGCGACTTACAATTGGGGAGTACATAAAGCGATTAATCTTGAAGAGGCAAACATACAGAGGAAGTGCCAATAACACCAAGTCTCAGGCATTGTTCAAATAAGTACAAGCTAGCAAGGGAAGGAGAGAAAGAGAAAGATGAAGATTTTGAAAAAGTGAAAGAGTTTTTTTTTTTATATAGTCAAGTAGAGTTGAAAGAGATGAGTTTTCAGTTGTTGCTTGAAAATTGACAGGGATCCAGCAGTCCGGATGGGGGTGGGAAGATCATTCCACCGGCCAGGAACGGTGAAAGAGAATGTTCTGGAGAGTGATTTTGAGCCTCTGTGATGTACCACGAGGCGTCACTCACTAGCAGATCTCAGGCTTCTGGAGGGGATGTAAGTTCGTAATAGTGAGTGGAAGTAGGTGGGTGCTGAGCCTGTGATTGTTCTATATGCAAGCATCAGTGTCTTGAACTGGATGGATGCAAGCTGCAACTGGTAGCCAGTGCAAGGAGACAAAGAGAGGTGTAACATGGGCTCTCTTGGGCTCGTTGAAGACCAGTCGTGCCGCTGCATTCTGAATCATTTGTAAAGGTTTGATTGTGTTTGATGGAAGTCCAGCTAGAAGAGCATTGCAGTAGTCCAGTCTAGAAATGACAAGGGCCTGGACAAGAAGTTGTGCAGCATGCTCTGTCAGAAAGGGCCTGATCTTTCTGATGTTGTGTAGTGCAAACCTGCAAGATCGAGCAGTCTTTGCAATGTGCTCTTTGAAGGTCAGCTGGTCATCGAAGATTACACCAAGATTTCTGACCGAAGCTGATGGGGTAATTGTTGACGAGAAGAGGAGGTAGAGCTGGGCGGTATACCGGTTCATACCGAATACCGGTGTTTATTTTTCTTACGATATGAATTTTGAAAATACCGCAATACCGGTGTCATTTAAATAACGTTTGAAACGCGACACTGTTAGAGAGGGGTCTCTTTTCACTATTGCATTTTGGCGAGGATACAGCTGTATGTGTTACTAAGCGTGAACGTTCCGAAACTGAAGCACTAGTAGAATGTGATGAGAGAGAAGTCATCCACAATATCCACATTGACCGCCACAAATATCCACCATCCGCTGCATCAGCTCCCCTGCCTCTCACAACTAAAGTTCTCCGTCGACGGATTCCCATCAATTGCAGGGTTCCCCCTTCTTACATTCACTTTTCATCATTTTAAGACCGTAAATATGCTTACGTTTCTCAAATAGTGTTATAAATGTCTTGATTTTAGCTTGAATAGGTGTTAAATGAAGGAAAGACGAGGTGCATTCAGTCTGTTGAGGGGGATGTGATCAAAGCCTGGAGTGGATTAAAGCACATTCCTCTCTCCACTCTAAGCGTTCTGTTACCACTCCGCTCTGGATCCACTCCGGGTTTTACATTCCCGCTCACGGAGAAACTGCTCTGTGTTCACTCCATTTAAACGTTATCAGGGATTACTGAGGGGAAAGAAACATGTAGGAATCATGTAGCGTACTGTTGTTGTTCTGCGGAACACCAAAATCATCCCGCCTCGGCAAACAACATAGTAACGCCACTGCATCATTCATTCACAGTCGGGTTCTTAGCAGAGAACACCGAGCAGAACTTGAATTTCGCGATTGCGGCTATTAATAATAATTATATTCCCACAGGTTCCGACAGAATGCATCACATTTGCACGTGCTTTTGATTCTTGAGCTCACCCATGCGCTCACTCATGCGCCCACAGATCGCGATCAGGAGACAGCTTTTAATAATTATAAGGAGTTTGCAAATGTGATATATTGATTTAATACAAAAGATCAATAAACAAGTACTGCATGATTTTGTTCTATTTCATCAACGAAAATGGTTTAAAATAAAGTAACAGCTGAGCCGTTGTGCATCACTAAAAGCAAATTTATATGTAAAACATTAATGTCCACATGAATCTATGTAATTGCACTCATGCCACCTCTGAGCCTCATTAAACGTCTGAAAATGTACCTACAAGCCACTTTTGTGTTCTTCTGTGCCAAATTATACAAATATTTTTTTTATTAATACTAATTTTTAACTTAGATTGTTAACTTATTTGTCGTATTGTACTTATTATATTTTTTTAAATATACATTTTAAAAAGCTTATAAACATACATTTTAAAATTTACATTTTAGCAAAGGTAAAAATAAAATACCCCTGTAAGTCACTTTAAGGAGTCAAACGTCACCTCGTATTCGGAAGGCAAATGTTTTTATCAGAATTTTTTTTTATTGATCAGAAGGTACTCCTAAATGTTTTTAATTAGGAGGACAAGCGCTCCTAATTACAAGAAGAAAAGCACTGCTCTTAAACTGTGTGTGTGAATGTAGCCGTATGGCTGTGGAATGGGGTTTGGCCGAGGAAATATTTTCAGTCAAAATTATTTTTTTTGCTTTAACCCCTGCATTTAGTGTGGACTTTTTCTACAATATTCACTCATTATGACACTAAAATATGGCATTGTAAGTCAATCTACTGCAGTTTTTCCTCAGTCAGTAGAAAATGTGGTTAACACCCGGTCATGCATGAAAAAAAAAAATACCGTCATATACCGTGAAACCGGTATAATTTAGAAAAATACCGTGATATAAATTTTTGGTCATACCGCCCAGCTCTAAGAGGAGGGGTCCAAGAACCGATCCCTGGGGAACCCCAGTGACCAATTTATGTGCTTTGGATACCTCCTCCCAGGCCACCCTGAAAGACCGACCAGTGAGATAGGATTCAAACCAGCAGTGGAATCCCAGTGATATCCAGTGATGAGAGGGTGGACAGGAGGATCTGATGATTGACAGTGTCAAAAGCGGCAGAGAGATCCAGCAGAATGAGGACTGATGATTTGGAATTGGCTTTTTGCAGTCGCAGGGCTTCAGTGACCGATAGTAGCACAGTCTCAGTTGAATGGCCACTCCTGAAACCTGACTGTTTAGCATCCAGTTTGTTGTTCTGTGAAAGAAACAATGAGACCTGGTTGAAGACAACTCGTTCGAGTGTTTTGGCAATGAATGGAAGGAGAGAGATAGGTCTGTAGTTTTCTAAGAGAAGTGTTTAATGTAGGTTTTTGAGCAGTGGGGTTACCCGAGCCTGCTTGAATGCAGTGGGGAAGATGCCTGTGAGGGAGATGTGTTGATAATGTGTGTGAGTGCTGGTAGGAGTGCGGGAGAGATTGCTTGGAGAAGGTGTGAGGGGATAGGGTCTAGAGGACATGTTGTAGGATGGCTGGAGAGGAGAAGTTTGGATACTTCCGCCTCAGTGAGGGACAGAAGGAGAAGATGGGAGTTTGAGCAGTGGATCTAGTTGGTTGGGGGTCCTGTGTGAGTGGAGGTGAAAACTGACTGCTGACTGTTTTAGTTTTGTTTGTAAAAAGTTGCAAAGTCATCAGCTGTGATAGAAGTGGTGGAGGGGACAGAGGAGAGAATTAAATGTTCTGAAGAGATCACGCATATCTGGAGCATTGTTGATCTTGTTATGGAAATGTGACGATTTGGCAGTGTGGACTTCAGCGGAGAAAGATGAAAGAAACGATTGATACATACTCAGGTCCGACGGCTCGTTTGATTTTCGCCATTTTCTCTCTGCCGCTCGGAGTCTGGTCCAATGTTCACGAAGAACATCAGATAACCAGGGGTTGGAAGGGACAGTTCGTGCTGGCCTGGAGGAGAGAGGACAAATGTCATCTAGACAAGTGGTTAAAGTAGAGCATAAATACTACATACTACAGAGGAAAGACGTGAGGGAGAAAGGGAGCGTAGGTTTCGTCTAAAAGTAACCGGTAAGGGGGTTGGTGGCACCCTGGTAGCAAAGTGTAATGTGAATTTAATGAAGAAATGGTCAGAGATATGTAGTGGTTGTACCAGAATGTTATCTGCAGTACAATCGTGTGTAAATTAAATCAAGTTGGTTGCCTGATTTGTGAGTGCTAGTAGTGGTAAGGCGTTTGAGATCAAATGAAGCTAGAGCGAATGAAAGTCTGTAGCATAAGGCTTTTCTAGATGAATGTTGAAATCGCCAAAACTAAGAGTGGAGTTCCATCCTCCATGAAAGAGGACAGCAACCCATCCAGCTCCTCTAGGAAGGGGCTAGAATTTGACCAGGGGACAGTAGATTACCACAATCTGGAGTTTTATAGGAGCCATTACAGTAATCGCATGGGATTCAAATGAGTTGTAATTGCATAGGGGCGAGTGGGTTGAGTATTTCCAATTATTTGAAATGAGCAGACCAGTGCCCCACCCCGCCAACCTGACGTGGGGTGTGAGAGAAAGAGAAATTGTTAGAGAGGGCAGCTGGAGTTGCTGAGTCTTCTGAAATCCAGGTCTCAGTCAAGCCCAAGATGCTGAGAGTGGATTGTAAAGAAAAGCGGAAATGAAGTCTGCTTTGTTGACAGCTGACTGACAATTCCAGAGAGCCATAGAGAAAGAAAGAGGTGTAGTAGAAGATGTAGAGATGGGGCGAGGTTAGCAGGATTACGCTTGCCGTCATGCGTGTGATGTTAGAGCGTGGTTGAGAGACAACCGGAATGGTTTTGAAACACATGATAGAGGTGGAAGTATAGAGGATAGCAAAGGAGAGTGTGTGAGGGAAGGGAGGGAAAAATATACCTGAATGCGTTGCCGGTGTCGTTGCTCGGGTGAAGTCGCACAGGAAAAATTTGCTTGTCTTTACACTCGTCTGTCTTCACACGAGGATGCTAAACGCTTCCGCAGATGCTTCCGCGTCAGCGCTGGGACATCAAATAAATACACAGTCTAATTAAGAGAATAGAGTGAAAACAGCTGTGAACGGCTTCTGATTAGCCCAGCCAATAAGCCTAACAGAGTGCTAATGGCTCGAGACGAAACTAACACCTTGCCCAAGGAGCAATGGAGGCGCAAATGATTATATTTACCAGGAAGTGCAATCAAAACTATTCAACCAACGAAAATGCAGACTACAAATAGGTAGGAAACGAAATATTCCTTCCTAGGAGCAAGTAAATAATTTCAACAACAGATCTATGAACAAGTATTAAAGACACACTCACAAGCTGACGTCCGTTTCTTCTGGTGACTAATCGGCTTTTCCCGTTTACTGTGTGATTAGTTTGTTGCATAATACTAAGAAAATAGCGTGAATCATGAAAGGGACCCCCTTTACGCAATCAATCACAGATGTTACATTTTAAATTAAATGTCATTAATTTTGTAAACCATGAAAACCCAGGCTGAAGTTTCAAGCGAGTTTCTCTGAGTATGAACATCAGCATCAATGACTGCAAAAACAAAACTTAACTTCTCTGTTTCCACATACAGGCCTGAAATCAAGTTTATTATCTAGGAAGAAGAGAAGCAGAAAAACAGCATGCAAAATGAGTGTGAATGAGGAGAGAAAGCAGGACGCTCCTGTTGACACTCCGAGAGCAGCATCTCCAGGATTCAGCAGTGTGTCTATGAAGAGTAACAACTCCATGCGTAAGCCCCCTGATCTCAGTGATGTTGACGATCAGAGACCAGCATCTCCAGGATTCAGCAGTGTGTCTATGAAGAGTAACAACTCCATGCGTAAGCCCCCTGATCTCAGTGATGTTGACGATCAGAGACCAGCATCTCCAGGATTCAGCTGTGTGTCTATGAAGAGTAACAACTCCATGCGTAAGCCCCCTGATCTCAGTGATGTTGACGATCAGAGACCAGCATCTCCAGGATTCAGCTGTGTGTCTATGAAGAGTAACAACTCCATGCGTAAGCCCCCTGATCTCAGTGATGTTGACGCTCAGAGAGCAACTTCTCCAGGATTCAGCAGTGTGTCTATGAAGAGCAACAACTCCATGCGTAAGCCCCCTGATCTCAGTGATGTTGACGCTCAGAGAGCAACTTCTCCAGGATTCAGCTGTGTGTCTATGAAGAGTAACAACTCCATGCGTAAGCCCCCTGATCTCAGTGATGGACCTTCTGTTACCTTTGACCCTGTGTGAGTATCATGACAATGGATGTGATTTTTTTTTTTTTTTTATAATGATTTACTCACTGAGGTTCTTCTCTTTGAATATTGTAATATTAATAAAGTTCTGTCAGGACCACTATCATCTAAGATGACTGACAATTAGCATACAGTTTGGATTGGCGGTCTGCGCATCCATGCAGCCTAGCATGAATATGAGCAGGGGAGAGCAGCAATAACCCCCTCAGCGTAAACGGAACAAAACCAACATAAAATGTATTGCAGATATTGCATTTGTCTTATTCATTTTTTGTAGTGAGCCAGCCACCCGATAATTGCAATAAAAATGTTTTGTTACTTTTAATATAACACAAATTGTAGCCTTTAAATGTCAATTTCATCAGGAAATACAAACAATAAATGTGTTTTTCCGTTCTTTAATGTGGCGTGAGATCAATGTATTCACCTGAAAAATCGGGTGATAAATAAACGAATAAAAATAAAACGAATGTCTCATTTAATCGATCAATCAAGTGTTTCAAAAATCATCAATAAAACAGCCTGTGAATAGTGAATATCAGTCATAACAACATTTACATCAGAAATGCCAACAATATAATTTTGATAACCTTGTTTTATTTTCTTAATCAGTTAACTACACTTTTTTTGAGTAGGTGGAATTTTCACATTAATTAACTTTAATAATTTTGACTTTCTTCTAAAAATATTATGGCACTAAAATGCCACCATGTATATGATATTACTTAATGCAAACATGAGGTCAAAACACACAGCGGTCCAAGATGCAAAAATAAAGAAAAAACTTATTTTAGTTGTATTTAAATTTAATTAAATTCTCTGGGCCTTTCTTTTGGCAAATTCATCCACAATGTCCTTGGTGTTAAATTTAAGGCTTTGTGTTTTCTCAATGGAAAGAATGGTGTCTTTCGATAAAAGAGAATTAAAATGAAAGAAATAATTAAAACTGTGCAGGTGTCGCTAAAGCTGTAGTTTTATTTTATGTGTCTGTTTATTACAGTGAGAAACGGTTCAAAAAGAAACTATGGCCCGAAAATATTACTTGCATAAATTTACTAATTACATAGACTTTATAACCAAGCAAAAAAGGTTCACAAAAGAATGGAGACAAAAGAAAAGAAAGAGACTGTGCCAACTAAAACAAAGTAAAAAAAAACGTAACTTAACCAACAATATTCACAAAAACAAACCCCTAAACTAAATAAAATAAAAATCTTCAGCGTCAAAGACGCCCTAAATAAACTGCTCTTACTACCAACCAGAAAATACAATGAGGTGGAACGTTCAATGTTCAATGTTCACTTTATTTATCAAGCACATATTAATGCAACAAATGTTGACCACAGTGCTATACATGAAACAATGCAGAATAACAATAAAATCACTTTCAAATTCTATATCATAACACACAAACTCAAATAAAACCAGATTTATTGAGGCAACTGTTAAAACCCAATGTCACCAACCAACACCGCACTCATGTATGCTCAAACGCCACAGTAAAAAAAATATGCTCTCCAAGAGTGGAGCACTGCCGGATATAAAGTGGTAGACCGTTCCACAGCCTAGGAGCAGCGGCCACAAAGGAGCGGTCTCCTCTCATCTTCCGACACCGACACGTACGCGGGACCTCTAAGAGACCCAATGACTCCGAGCGTAAAGCTCTCTTTGATTTCTTAGTCTGGATCAGATCAGCTATATATGGTGGAGCTGTACCATGTAAGGCTTTAAAAACAAATAATAATATATTACAATTAATCCTATAGGAAACTGGCAGTCAGTGTAGCTCTCTTAAAACTTGAGTGATATGCTCATTTTTCCTAGTTCCTGTCAAAAGTCTTGCAGCCGCATTTTGGATAAGCTGTAGTCTGTCCAAACTTTTGTCTTGAACACCGTAGTACGGTGAGTTATAAGTATCTAATCTTGAGAAAATAAAAGCATGGATAACCTTTTCCAAGTCCTTACGAGATAAAAAAGGCTTAATTTTATAAATTAGTCTCAATTTAAAAAAAAACAAATTTTGACTACTGTACTCATTTGTTTATCAAGTTTCAGTGCACCATCACATATTATACCTACATTTTTTACTTTGTTTCCAAAAAGGGGATAGTGTACCCAACTCAATTTTAGATGTGTCAACAGACTCAGAAGGGCCAAATAAAATCAATTCGGTTTTTGATTAATTTAAACATAGCAGACATCCACACCTTAATCTCCTCAAAGCATTCCACCAATCGTTCTACAGTGATGGAGACAGTAGGCTTCAGAGGTAGATACAGCTGGGTGTCATCTGCATAACAGTGAAAAGACACACCGTATTTACTCAAAATCTGACCTAATGGGAGTATATACAAAGAAAAAAAACTGGTGCTAAAACAGGCCTTTGTGGAATACCACAAGATAAAGGCGCTGAGGTCGACATACAATCTCCCATCTGAACAAAGAATCTTCTGCTTTGAAGATAAGACTTAATTCAACTCAAGGCATTACCTCGAATACCTACACAAGTTTCTAAGTGTGAGATCAAAATGTGATGGTTGTTTGTATCAAATGCCGCTGTAAGGTCTGAGAGCAAAAGTAGAGTCACGTCACCAGAGTCAGTTGCCATAAAAATGTCACTAAAAACTCTCAATAATGCAGACTCTACTATGTTTTTTATTAAATCCTGATTGAAAGACTTCACCTATAGCATTATCAGTTAGGCAAGACTGAAGTTGATTAAAAACAGTTTTCTCCAGAATCTTTGCTAAAAAAGGAAGCTTTGAAATTGGTCTATAGTTGCACAACACACTCTTATCCAGGTTTGGTTTCTTCAATACGGGCTGAACTATGGCATGTTTACAATACATTGGAACAATTTCAAAAAGTAAACTCTTATTAATTATTGATAAAAACAAATGTACCAATCACCTCAATAACTTGCTTTAAGAGCTTTGTTGGAACAATATCTTGAGGAGAGAATGTCGAAGTACAATGTCTAAAAGCATGGATAAAGAAATCGGCTCAAAACCAAACAAGACGGCATGAGTTACAGGTATAGTCCATAGGCCAGGGGCGTAGCCACGGGTGTGCCAGGGTGTGCCGGTGCCACCCACAGTGGCAGCTGGCACACCTAAAAACAGATGCAGAATTATTATTTTTTTAATCGTAATAAACATGGGCAGCGCAAAGGAGGGGCTAGCAGATGCTTCAGCACCCCCAAGAAAGACCAAAGCACCGCCACTGCACCCATAAGAAATTAAATAAATTAAAAACATTTTACTTATTATTACGCATTCATAACTCTGCATTGCAATATAACGTGACGTGATTAGCAGGCACACTTTTCGAATTGACAGCATTTTATTTAAAAAAATGATCGGTTCCTTGTGGCAAGAAGGCCTGTCCCCGACTAAAGATTTCACTAGTCACACATAAATTGATTAATATAATAACTTAGGCTACTAACCATCCTTTAATATATAGGCGTAGCCTATTCCGCACCCAAGCGCACGTCTAATGCTTGCAACGGCAAAACTAGGCTAATGATTATGAATGTTGGGGAAAGGCAAAATAAAACATTTTAATTATTCGTTAATAAACTAGTGATTTCTTCTCAGTCAGTGTCGGCTGAAAATGTAAAGTTGCAGAATGCGACGCTGACTTTAATAAAGAAATGCACCTTTTCATTCCGACTACGTAATTAAAGATTTGTATTTTTTGGTTCGTTAGTTCGTTTAATAAAGTAGCCGGTTCATTGCTGTGACGCGCTCCATTTCACGGAGACTGCACGAGACGGCAGAAAGCGCATCTTGTTTCTCTATGTGTTTCTCTGTGTAGCCTACATAAATAAAAGCATATATATATATATATGAACTGGCTGTTGAATTTTGTATTTTTGAAAGTTCAATAATACTATTAAAAAAACTTGCCGGACGGATTCATTACCCCACTTTGTACTGGGACCTCACAATTTACAGATTAAGCAGTGCTTACAATATTTGTTAATTTAAAATTTAATTAAAAATGTAAATTATTTTCAAAAATAAAATAAATAATAATAACATAATTGAGGCATTTAAGGACAGACCACGCCGTCTCGCCCTTTGAGCAGCTAACAGGCACCATTAAATGTACTGTGCTATGTTGTTGGCGATCCTGAATGTAATGTATAAAAAATATTTTACTGCTTTCTCTAATGTGTCTTGCAAGACATCTATTCAAGATAGTTTATTCCACCAAAAGTAATTTCAAAGGAACATTATATGTAGGCCCATGTACAGTTTAAGTCGCCATTGCAGGATGTGCAAAATGTTAATGATTTAAAAAAGGAGGGATTATTTAAAAGCATTTTGTTTTTATTTAGTACAGCAGCTATTACATAATATATTTTTACATAGCCTAGTCACTGAAGTCAATGATTATTCTTTGATAAAGTAAACGTGCTTTGCTCACTGTATAATGTGTTCGTTGTTTGAATAACCGTGGAAATGTGGTTATAATTAGAAACTTAAAATGTATTTTTATTAAACCTGTGATCATCAGGTTAAATAGGAGTTTAGTCTTATTAAAATATGTACATAAATTGTACTTGCCTAAAAGGGGTTTATGGTATGTGTAGTTAATGATTAGGCTACAGTGAACGCGTTTGACTAGAGCGCAGTTAAAGAGCTGTTGTAGGTTATACTGTATGTGATTGTCGGTGACACTCTTGAGCAAGAAAGCTTCGGAAAATGGAAAAAAACAACAACAACAAAAATATAGCTGCAAACAGCGATAACCAGGGTTCAAGAATTTTAAGGCCTAAGGTGGTATGCTTTTAGGGTCTAGGCCAACATAGATGGATGCATAGCTGACAGTGAAACTCATCGAAAATGGACAATAGGCTCACAGAAACACACACACACAAATAGAAATGAAATGGTTAAACTATCATATTAATAATCATTAAGCTTGCTTACATAGATAGACACACAGACACACTCATATACGGACATACATGCACACATATTTTGTTGCAGATATAGATATTTGAAATAAATGACAGGTGACAATACTCTTTGCAAGTCTTCTCTTTTTAAGAGTTTATATCAAGGATCTCAACCCTGCTCCTGGAGAGCTACCATCCTGCAGATTTCAGTTACAACCCTGCTCCAACACACCTGTCTGAAACTAACAAGTAGCCTTGAAGACTGTGATTAGCTGGTTCAGGTGTGTTTGATTGGGGTTGGAGCTGAAATCTGTAGGACGGTAGCTCTCCAGGAGCAGGGTTGGAGACCCCTGGTAGGCCAACGTGAAATGCAGGGCTGACAATAGAACACATTCACAATGGAGAATTCATTAAAACTGTCTCTCTCTGTCTCACACACACACACACACACACACGTTTGTTTTTATGGTTTACAGGGACTCTCCATAGGCGTAATGGTTTTTATACTGTACAAGCTGTATGTGCTATTGCCCTACACCTACCCTACACCTAAACTTAGCCCTCACAGGAGACGGTGCATTTCTATTTTCCCTCAAAAAAACTCACTCTGTATGATTTATAAGCATTTTGAATTATGGGGACACTGAAAATGTCCTCATAAATCACCTTCTCCTTGTAATACCTATGTCATACCCATGTCATTATACAAATTTGTGTCCTCATAAACCACATAAACATGCCCACACACACACACACACGCAGAAATGAAAGGTTTAAAATGCTTAATAAACAGTAAGCATACAAACACAGACACACAGACATACGCAGAAATGAAAGGTTTAATAATACTAAATATACAGCACGCATGCTAACACACACACACACACTCACTTTGTTGCAGATATAAAATAGTGATTTTCAAAGACATCCAAAACAGAGAATAGGTTAACAGACACATGTAGCCTACACAAAAATGAAATGATTAAACTAACATATTAATACCCAATAAGCATGCTTGTTTTTTTGTTTTTTTTGCACATTAATCTGACAATAAATGTGGCACACCCAGTTTTTCTGATGCACACCCAGAGTCTCCTTTCTGTTATATGAACACTGTTGTATATTATTTTGAATGTCTGATAAACGCCCAACAAAAAAATCTAAAAGACTTTCACATAAACCCATAGGCATATCTCCGGGCACCTCCAATCTAGGAAATAATCAATTGTTGAGAAAAGAACTTTTGGATTTTGACGATTATTCTCAATAACACTTGAAAAGTATCTAGACCTGGCCATTTTCACAGCCTGCTGTAATTTGCCTAAGGAGTCTCGCAACATTTCGTAGGAAATGTGTAGCTTATCTTTTTTCCATTTGCGTTCACATCTTCTACACTATCTTCTCAAATATTTAATATGTTCATTGTACCATGGGGCAGATTTGGATCCGTGGTCCATGACATCCGAAGGCTGTTCTCGTTCAAATGGTATGGGATGAAGATTCTGCATATTAATTATTTTCCAATGGAGATGCAGCTTGCGCCGAAAGTGGGTCACCACGGGCTCGCTGTAAATTAATTTGCTATCAAATGTTAAACCATAAATCTTTTATTTTGGCAGAAAACCCAGGAGAACGTAAAGCTTGACTGCATCTGAAAGCGTCTACAGAGCTGATGATATAGATTAGGCATGGGCTGGTATTTTCACAGTATGATAACCTTAAGCAAATATATAACTGTTTCACTGTATCACAGTTAGGGCTGTGACGGTATTGGATTTTTCCTTACCGCGGTGATGCAGCAACAAATATCGCGGTTTGGCGGTTAATCGCACGACCCCCCAGTAAAAAAAATTGACGTGGTTGCACTTGTGCAAGTGCATGGTCTGCTGCTCCAAAGCGTCTGCGCGCTGCAGAGCCACAGTACATTGTAGCAGGAGTCAGATTTCACTGATCACATGAAGAGATGTACTTTCAGAGCGAGCGCTTCGTGGGCAGAGCTACACTCGTCAGCATCAGCATGAGCGTGAAGGTGCACGCAGCAGACTGAGCAACGGAGGATTTGGTTTTCAAACTAAAGTAAAAGACTGCTTCTTAAACCAGAGAAAGTGACAAATAATATTGATGAAAAAGAACGGGTTGAATGTTGAACACTTTCGTTACCATATAGCTATATTAATCAATGCATGCTGATTAACTTTTATCATAATGTTGTATTAAAAAGAGAAAGTTGCGACCAGTGGGAAGAATAGAGCCCTGAATGACTTGATCAAGAACGCATGCAGCTTGTAAATGAACATGGAAATGAATAATAATAAAGTCGTCGTCTTTATTCTTAAAACAGCAAATTAAATTAACAATAATAACAAAATAATATTAATCTCTATAACTTTTTTTTTCAATATCTTCTGAGTTTAATAGGAATTATGGAACAGTCTTTGTCATCGTTTGTAACCCATTCTTTGTACAACAAATTATTAAAAGAATAACAGCCTGAGCAAGCTGCAGAAACAACAAGTGAGCTCAACATGCCCCGTGCTTTGTTCTGGTGATTTGTGCTAAACTTCGATTCATATTTCTTTAGACATTGTTTTTCGGGTAAGACTCCGTGGATATAAACGCACTTGTCCAAATGCAACTTGTTGCAAAATGTGTTCGTTGAAACGGATAGGTTGTAACAGCAAATTAGGATGTAATTAATATTATTTGACTATTCGTTAGGCTACATTTATAATAACAACCTTTTTAAAGTGCAGCATAAAAGAGGCTTTTTCTTCTTCCCGACCGTTCCCGCGAAATATATCTCGTTTCCAGAATCTCACAATTACATTTCCTCTACTGAAAGAGAGAGAGATAACAAATAAAAATGTAGTCTGCACAAAATGTATTTTATTGTAGGCTATTTATTTTATTTGTCTTGTCCAGAATCAAATTAGTTTTACATTTTGTTGTCAACGTAATAATAAGTGTCGCAGAGAGAAAAAAATAATAATAATGTAGGCCAGTTTGTACAAAAATGTAAAAATAGCATGTTTGTTATTTTTATTCGTCTTGTCAAAATACTACATTTTTTTAACCTTTTGCTGTCAACACGGAGAAGTGTCGCAGAAAAAAAAGACATCTGTCATTTACATTTATATGTAAAATATGAACAAAACCGTTGGCTTAGACATTGCAAAATTAAATCTCTTTTTCATGAAACCAAACAATTTAACTTCCCTGAGAGGAATGTCCCGAGTCAGACTTGCCTGTCATGGGTTTCTTCGCAGTAAACTGACCATTTGCAGCATCCACACTGTGCTTCATCCTTATTCTGCTCTGTCACTCATGTACAGGGCTCTAGGCAAAACCCTGCCGTGCCGCACCCACTTCACTCAAATACGATTTTAAAGATGCATGTGAAAGATTGGATAATTTGTTTATTAACAACTACATTAAAATAAAAGCAAGCACGGGCATGTGCTATTAGTAGTCAGGGCTTAATCTGAACAAACCCGGACCGGATCGGCACCTCCGAACTCCGATCATCTCATCTGACAGATCCTCTTCCTCCAGAGAAACACGTTTGTGTCAGGGTTATTGTAGTTTTGCATTTTTAAATTCGTTTTTATTTTAATATTGCTTTCAATTTTCGCTAAAAATTTAAGTTTCGTTTTATTTTTTATAATTTGGTTAATTTTAGTGTAGTTTTATTTAGTGGAGTTTTCTACCCTATACAGGTTAGTTTCGGTTTTAATTTGAGTTGTAGTAATTCAAGTTTAGCAGAATTAACAGAACACTTCCAGAGCACAGACCAAAGACATTTTAATTTAACGTATCACAAACCACTAGCGACACTAAATTAAAGCATGCTGAGATTAGAAAATTATTAATTTTATTATTTTATATAGTCGCTATTGGTTTCGTTTTGTTTGAGCTTGTCATTGTTTTTTATTCTTCTTTCTTTCTTTCTTGTCTTAGTACCTTTATTTTTGTCAAATACAGTTCCTAATACAACATATTTCACCGTTTAAACATGTATACAACATTTCTTATTTTTAAATTCGTTTAACAAGCATTTTAGAAGTAAAAATAAAACTTTCATAGTCGCAAAAAAACCCTGATGTGGCTCGTTTAGGTGACTTGGTTTGCTTTGCATAAAATAGAATCGTTTACTGTTTTATAGATTACATGAAACAAACCTATATTTGACAAAAAAAAGTAAGTGGCACTGAGAACTAATTTCACCCGAGGAGAAGGCAAAATATCTGCATGCACTCAAAGCAAACGCAGACTCTGCGACTGTTATATAGGATATGGGTTACACAAAAACTACCCAAACATTATAAAAAAATGTTTAATAAAATAACCGTGATTTTTGAGTATATGCACACAATAAAAGCAACTGATGCAAGCTGGTGATCACTTAAGTGGGTCAACCGAGCGTTTGCGTGAATTATCCCTTACCTCTCCATCCTCTGATGCCGGATCGATCACCCCGCTTTATTACACAAATTAAACACTGTATATGATAAACGCTAAATATTGAGTATTCCACTTGGCTAAAACACAGCAAAACACGGTTTTGGGTGTACGTAAGCCTATTTAATAGATAATATTACACTTGTGTTATCTCCACCGCGCTTTCTCTCTCACACACATTAGCAATCTTACCTTTTAGAAGCGCGTGTCTGGCTTTAAAACTCATCAGACAGCACCAGCAGCAAAAGGAATTCATGTCTGGATAGTTTTATTCGATTTGATGACATTTATGAATGAACATTATAATGTTTTGCATGTAGAGTAGCCTATTGATGACGCGGCGGAGCGGCATTACTATGAAGCAAAGTTCATTTAGATGTAGAATAACTAAGCAGTGATAACGAATGCCCAAAACATAAACTACAAATATCTGTCCCTTTGCCCCCCTGACTGTGTTGCTGCCGAGGCGACTGCCTTGTTCGCCTATATGCACATGCAGATCGCCTGTTCTGTCAGGGTGGCGTTATGCACATGCTGAGCACTGTGCGCAATAAAACACATGATGCAGAAGCACTGGTGCGTGCAGCGCGTGAGCGGTAAGAGGGAGTAAAACACACAGATATGCTGTTCTGAAAGGATGTCGGGATATTTTTAGACCGCCCACTCCCGTTCAAATTACACCAGAGTTACCGACCGTTACC